>JAYMSP010001870.1:0-28116 GCA_036897095.1 Plantago elongata | reverse complement strand
GGTAAACAAACTCTAAAAATGAGATAATTACAAGTTTAACAATGAAAAACTTATAGGTTGATTGGTATACGACTTTATCATACTAAATTTCATGCAAATGAATGTACTCAACTTTGATTTATTTATGAAAATTTTATATTATTTATATTGTTGTTATATGAGGTTTGTAAGAATGAAGTGGCGTGTGTAAGAGCTTTTAATATCACTGGTTTAAGGTTTGTAACGATGAATGAAAGATTTTGTAAAGTGAGAATTTTAAATGAGTTAGTAGGTGGATAAAAAATCGAGCGATATTCCAACTCAATTAAAGTAACATGAGAAACATGATAGGGTCTCCAACTCAACTAAAGTTGAGATTTAGTTATATAATAAACACTATGTTGGCTTCTAACTTGAAAACTCAATTTGAAGAGCAAAATAACTATATGAATTATATAATTTCAACTTGAACAATTATATTGAAGGGTAGCCATACTATTCAAAAAATGTAACCTAAAAATATGTGTATTCCACTTAGATTTTCACTCTGAACATTAAAGTCATCATGCGCATAAGCTAGATAATTTAAACTTGAAACCATTATTAGAACGTTAAACATCTATTTAAAATGTAAACTCAACTATAAGAGTGTGATAAGCCTAACTAGAAAACTTATTTTGAATAGCAAACCAACTCAAAAAAAAGTGATAATCATGTAAACTCTAATGAAAGGTTAAACAAGAGTACTATTTTAAAAAATAATCTAAAATTAATATAATTCCAACTTACGTAATTGATTCAAAATGACAAAAAAGAAGTGTAAAAATATGACCAATTCAATTTGGATGCTCAATTATGCAATCTACCCCAATTTGAAAAGTAATCAAATATTGATATAATACCAACCGGTGAAGTTTTCTTCCTCCATGGTTACAGTGGCACCAAAAAACATTTATATGAAATACATTATATTTTATTTTACGTAGTAGACATGATATTGTTCTATCGATTGCATCAAGTGGTATAGCTTATCTTATTTTGCGTAATGGTCGCACTACCCATTCTAAATTTAATATCCCAACATAGGTTGATGAGATCATGAGACTACCATGTGTAGTAGGATCACAATGACAGAGATCTAACAAGATTTTTTAACAGTATAAATACAAAGTTAATCATTTGGAATGAGGCTTCCAATCACTAATGGATTTTAGGTTGAGGCTCTAGATCACAGTCTCAAGGATGTAAATGTCATGTAGAGTCGAGCAAGTCGTTTGTTGGGGTTGTTTGTTGTCTTTGGTGGGGATTTGAGACCGATCTCGCCTATTATACCAACATGTAGTAGGCAGGAATAGTCCTCACCTATCTTTGCTCATATAAAAAGCTTTGGAGTTCATATCGTGTGTATTAACGGTCAGAAAGAACATGCGCCTCCAAGTAGTTTTCAGAATTGGTGATAATTCTCATTAGTTTATTCTAACTATATTTTAAAAATTTATATCATTCATTCTATTTAAACTATGTTGACTTTATGTTATTTAATGATAGTCTTGCGGCTCACAATTAAGAGTTTCCCGCATTTGGAAGTTTACTTAGTGGGTGTTGAAAGTTGGAGATAGGGAAGTTGATGGTAATAATGTTGGTGAGCATGTTTCAAACTAATGCAAAATTTACATATCTGAGTTTATTGGACCATGTTGGTGATGGTCACTACCTCCAAGATAGAGCTACTTTTGCCCCACATAATGAAATAGTCCAGATTGTTTAATGAGTATATGATGTTAAATTTTTCAGGAGAGGCAACTATACTGATGAATATGTTATCATCAACATAGAGGATGTATATCGATTTCGTAAATACTATTACTGCGAAAACATCTTATTGAGGCGAAGACTATATGAAAGAACGATTGTGTGAATGTTTCCATAACTCATATGGTACTTAAAACTTATGATCGCATTAACTGTCCTATTAGATTTCAGCATATACAATTTCTTAATTTGGTTTGTTAAGCGATGGCAATTTAGGGACAATTGTTAGCTCATGTGGACTCTACCTCCCAAATCAATTTTCAGCCATGGCAATTCGAGAGTCACAATCAATAAGGGTCTAATTTTTTAGTATTTGATGAGGAATTTAAACAAAGATGTTTTATACTTTTTCAGTGGAATTTAAGCCATGATTATAGTGTAATTTATAATCATTTAAAAAATTTCTAAGTATCTTAAAAGTGATGGTGGCAATTGAAATTTTTTTCGCTTGCTAAGATTGAATAATTCCTTTTAAGGAATGGATTCAACTTGATCAAGTTGAATATGTCCATTCCCGACAATGTCGTCATAGATAATTGCATGAATAATTTGATACTTGAAGAGATGCCCTACGATATTGATGATATGATTGAATGTGTTCCATACTATTATGAATGCAGTCAATTCTGGTAGTGGTGGAGTATTCTTTCTTTGTGGTTATGGTGGCACTGGAAATATGTCTTTGTGGAATACATTGTATCCTGCATTACATGGTAGTGGTGGAGTATTCTTTCTTTGTGGTTATAGTGGCACTGGAAATATGTCTTTGTGGAATACATTGTATCCTGCATTACATGGTAGATGCAATATTACTCTTCGAGTTGCATCGAGTTGTATGACTTATCTACTTCTCTGGTGGTCGTACCACACACTATAAGTTCAGTATCTCATTGCAGATCGATGAAACTACTACGTGTAGTAGGATAATCCCGACAACGATCTTACATGGCTCTTGAAGAATGCAAAGTTAATAATTTGGAATGAGGTGCCCATGACTAATAGTTTTATTTTGAGGCTCTTGATTGCAGTCTAAGAGACGTAACGGGATCATCATGGTAGAGAAGTGAACAAGCCCTTTAGTGGATATGGTAGAGAAGTGAACAAGCCCTTTAGTGAATTGGTTTTTTTTTTTTTTTTATTTCAGACAGATACTGCCAGCAAGAGTTAGGGACAATCGTTATGTAAGATTGGACTATATCTCCCAAGGTCTATTTTTAGTCATGATGATCTCTATGTGACTTTTTTCTAGGGACGCAAGTAAGAGAGGTATCAATGTTTTAACACTGGATAAGAAAGTCAATTCAATATATAATAAGACTACGAACATCGTGCATAATGACACGGGTTAGTACTATATCTTTTTCTAATCTAAATTTTTATTAAAAGTTAAACATACCGCGACAACGCCACGGATTATTACTAATGTACATATAAAATTGAATTTGAGGAAACGTCACATGTAAATGACTTAATCGACATTTTCAATTTAAGGCAAATTATATTGAAGGTGATGATTCTTACGGTACTACAAGTGATCATAGTAATAACCAGAATTATGTTAAAGCTTGTGTTTTCTTTAGTGCAGAACAAAAATAAAACAAATTTGGTTTAATCAACAGAAGATTACTCTAGTGAAGTTTGAGTTGTTAACTTGCTTTATCTAGCTCCAATTTTCAGTACTATACTATAAGATTAGTTGCAGAGGAAAATGGATGCATGCAGCAGCTTAATTAATGAAGTAAAGCTTGTTTCAGCACTGATCTATTCAAGTATATTTCTGTTGTCTGGATTAGAGAAGCAGATTCAATCCAGAGATTTGTTTCTACAAAAACTAAGTGAACACTCAAAACCAGTTTTTCCAAACACCCAACAGTCGGTCGGTCAGGTCATTCTTTACTTTTTGCTTCTCTCTTTCAGTTTCTTCAAAACTTGTTTGCTAGCTATTTTCTCTGCTGTCTTTTTGCTTGCTCCTGAACCCCAGCCCCCGTACGTGACTCCATTCACTTCGACTTCCACTAAAACACATGGGACTCCTTTCTCATCACGAACTACCTCCCTTGCTAATGTATAATGCTCCCTCTGACATAATTCATTCAATTCTTTAACAGGGTGGGGCTTCAGTTGCTCAGGTGTCACCAATGGCTCAAGAAGAGGCCTTATGCTTTCAAAAACTCTCTCTTTATCATATCCTGAATCCACATAGATCGCGCCTGCTACAGATTCTATGACATCCCCAAGTACCTACACCAATCATATCCTATAGTTATACTTACATCACATGATCGATCAGATCCATCACTTCTTTTCTAAAACTATACGTATATACTATTATTTATTGGATTGGATGTATACTCTACAGCATATTAATATTGCAACTTAACGACTTACTCACCTTTGGGAAACTAATCTCGGAATCATAGCCGAATGTTGAGACAGACTCTGCCTTCTTCACGTCTTGTACAGCGTTTGCCATCTGACGATGGAGCTCTGGTGACAGATGAAGAATGTGTTTGTGCAGATCATTTTTTATTGCTGATAGCGCATAGCAATCATTATTTACAGACGCGGACCTCAGATCGGTTAGCATCTGGGGAGATATTCCTGGATATTTCTTATATAGATGCAATGTGATCAGATAATCAAGTACAGCATCGCCAAGAAATTCCAAACGCTGCATATTAAATTTATCTCAGTAAATGTCACAAATAATGACAATCTTTATGTCAAATATTACTCGTGTTAAAAAAAAACTCGAACCTGATAGCAATGCGGAATCTCAGGCAGCATATATGACCCATGAGTAAGCGCTTCTAATAGAAGGGAAGGATCTTTGAATGAATAGTTCAACAATGTCTCCAAGTATCTCACATTAACTGCCTCAGGGATAACTGAAAATTCCCTTCTGTAAGGTGAGTCGACTAAATCCACACTGATCCCGAGCCATGCCATGAAGGACAATGCAGCATGTTCACCTCCAGCAGTAAGAAAAGCGCCTATTAATGCCTCAACAACGTCTGCAATTCTCTTACTCTTGATGGTTCTACTTCCCCAACAATAAACTTTTCGAGATGTAAGCAACTCTTCTCTTAATTCATATTGAGCATTACCTCCGGGTATTATCCATTTCTTGGGTTCAAATGGTTCATCGCGTATAAAGCCCTACAGAATTGAAGAGTTGCATCATCAAGATTAAAATCCTTAACATAATAAAAGATTAAAAAGAGAGAAAAGGAAAAGACTTTTAAACAAAGAGCAGGAAAACGCATGAATGCTAAATCAAGATTCCTTTATCCAAAACAAGTCGAAACGAACTTTTACTATTACCATAATTTTGCGATCACAGCCCAGCTTACACAATGCCGCATTGGAAATTATTCTTGTTCTTCTGAGGGTAAGAAGGCCCTCGTGCTGACTTTGAAATGTTATAAAGAGTTGTTGACTAGAAGCGTATTTGAGAAAAGAGTCTCCGAGAGTCTCCAGTGATTCGAGATGAATTTTCTCGAGACATTGTTTCGAAGTTATGGCTTCCAGAACCTAACAAACAAAGATACATAAAGTAGCTAGTGATTACTAATATACTAAAGAAACTACAAATTTGGATATAAATTACGGTGATGATTTTATACACTCAGAGTCGGAATGGAAACAGTTTGGGTGCACTGATCTGCATGGATTCTGAAGATCAGGTTGTCAGCTATAAGCAACGACTCGATTCGGTGCATTATGGATGGTAAAAACGAGAATGAATAAAAAGTTGAAATAGAAATTGGAGACATTATAATCTCGCAGAGCTCAGGCGGTAATTCATAAGATGAATTACATGGTTCTGCAAAAAAAAAAAAAAAAAAAAAAGAGTCAGGAAAGGATAACATCCAGTTAAAATCTTTAGCAACGTTTTTATCTATACATAATCCAAATTTGATCAAAAAAAATAATAAATTCAAACATGAACGTGTTACCTTTTGTTCGCTGAGGACATCTCTGAAGGTAATTATGCACAGTAAACATGCGTTTTCCCTTAAGAAGGGTTTGCCCTGGAAGTAGCAGGTCGATTCCATGTCTGCAGATGAGCATTCATCCATTAATCTCACAACAACATATCATGTATTTTACCTAAAATTGTAACACTTGGGGCAGACCTACTTTTGTTTATAGTATTGTATGTAAGTCATAGATTCTCCGGTGTCAAGCTCCATATAGGTACTACCATCGAAACCATCCATGTTGCCAGTTACACAATACAAAACATTAGTATGTGGTGTTCTTACTAAGGAGTTTTCTAACATGCAGCTACACACCAGACCACTCTTCGTGAGCACAGAACCTTTGCCCATACAGTGATCCGTATGTTTACTGGAGGAAGAATCATTCAAATATTGTACCGAGTTGATGAATTCCCAATTGATGGATGTGCATGAGTTACTCTGGTGCAATTTTATGGATGGGAGGAGAAGGTAATCAAAATTTGCAGAACCATTTTTATCCAGTAAGTTGTCTTTTGGAAGCTTTTCTATATTATTGAAAAGCAGAACCCTGAACACATCAGTTTGAAACTTCTGGCACATAGCAATCTGGAATCGAAATTATATAACACACTTTAGTTGCCTATTGTTTATATTCAAGTCCAAACAACAGGTTAAAACTTTGTAACTGAAGCATACCTGCTCAGAAGTCAGCGACACATGTGAAAGATACTTGAGCCTTACACTCAACTTTCCCCTGTCAACATCTAAATCAAGGTCCAATGTTTCTAGATCATTATCTAGCCTTGTATTAATGGCCAGCACAATGTCTTGGAGTTTTACATCATAGTAAAAGTTTCGACGTAGTTCAATCAAATACAAGTGGTAAACCTTTTCAGCCTCATTACCGCCAGGGCTAACCAATTCTGGGGGGAAATATACAGGACGTTCTTGGAAATGTTCAATTCCTGTAAAATTAGACAATTTCAAGATTAACGATATAACAATTGAAGAGTTTAGTCCTGAATAAATTAAGGACAATGAAATACCATTTTCTTCAACTTCCAGTTCTTCCTTCATGATATCCGGAACAAGATTGTTGGTAAGGGCACCTATCTCGTGAAGCTTCTTACAAGCTTCTAAGCATGCTTGTTGCTTAAGCGACTTGTTGTTTCCCCGAACGGTAACAGCTCGTAGAGGGGAGCTGCTAGGAAACCGCAGGGTACAAACTCCCAAACTTTTGTCTATGTTGAACTGAGGATAAGGCTTAAAATACCTATTATTCAAGAAATCTAGAAATGGTTATTGCGCATCCACACAAATTAAAAAGTACGCTTCAAGCTCAAGGAACAGAACAAACCCATCGGATGGCAGTCTTGAGCAATAGAAGTAAATTAATTGCACACTGGCACTTAACGTCACCATGGCTCCTGTGCTTTCAACTTCATACCGTGGCTCATCAAACATGTCATCTTCAAGAGGTTCACAAGGAAGATCAGCATGCTTCAGAGATTCTCTCCGCATCATATCTCCACTAGCTATATAATTGTGAACCCGAGAAATAGCAGAATTATCCCCACTGTTCAGAAACAAAATCATAATTAAATGTGAGAACATCAAAATGTGTTTATGTAATACAACTGGGAAAGGAAGTGCAAGAAAAGCTAACCTTTCCACCATCAATACAAAGTCCGAGTTTGGACTACGAGCACGACCACGTGACTGGATAAAGCTACATACGGTGTTCGAGGGATCAAACCTGATCACAAGATTGCAACTTTGTACGTCTAATCCCTCTTCAAGCATGGACGTTGCAACAATGATGTTAACCTGTAAATGTAACCTAAAGCTATTAGTTTAAGATCAGCGGAGGATCTAGTTACATAACCAATATGCCATATCACTAAGAATCGCAAGTATTAGAGAACAATGAATGCCATACCGTCCCCTGACGAAATCGATCAACAATAGCATTCTGCTCTTTTCGACTTTGTGTGTACAACTTAGAGCTGTATCCGGCTGTGTATTCAGCTGTCCATCCAGGTAATTCTTGAAGCATCTCGTTTAGTAGTCTGCTGATAACGATGGCAGTCACAATTCTCTCAACAAAGACTATACACCTCATATCCTTAATGTCACTGTGAGTCACAACAAAGATGGAATCATAAACAGATGAATTAATGAATACCGATGAGTATTTAAAATAGACAAGTAATTTGTATGATCAATCAGCAGCAGAATCACAATCTTATCCATATTTCTCAAAACATAGGCACACATGTATATGTCTGTGCAAGTATATGTGCAAATGAAATGAAAGCACAATTGCCAAGTCAGCAAACCTGTATTCAAGGAGAGTCTCAACAAGACAAGCAACCTTCGAAGTAAGATATCCAGCAGTCATATTAGATTCAATATCTCGGCCTATAGACCATTCTTGATAAACAAACACTGAAAAATAAGCAAGGTCCAACTAGAATAGAAAAAGTTGCAAGCTTGAACAGGTGACCTAGATCAAAATGTCAAAAGTACCAGATGTTGGAATGGACATAGATAGTACTTTAGCAGCTTCTGTGCTGAAACTTCTAATGACTTGTTCACCAGATGCGTCCATCTTACCCCATTCAAAAATGGCTTGTTCCACATGAGAGCAGGCGTTTGCTGCCTATATATATATATATATCAAGAGGGTATTTATGTCATGCATCAGGATACATTAAGAAAATTGAATATTGATAGTGTACTCAAGATTAGTTACCTCCATGGCTAACCATACACCCAGCTCTTTTAGACAAAACATAAAGTTATTTAAAATGTAACCCAATCTTCTCTTCGCTGATTTAGCCGTGGATACAGAGATAGTGGATGAGCCAAGAGAATTCTTGTGCTGATGAAAGTACAAGTATGGTCAGTACTTCTGGAGAATATAAAGTTACATAAAGGAGATGAGATCTATGCCCAATGATTAACCGAAAAACTTTCAGCCACATTTTTTACTACTCACTTTTGGACAAGAAAAGGTAGCTTCAAGATGGTAATCAACTAGGAAGAACAGAAAATTATACAAGAGACGGTAACTAATGGTCAAGTGACAGAGAAACACTTGTGTACATTATTAGGTGCACTCATGCACATACCTTTTCCATTAATTCCTTCAAACAATTCTCCAGATGCTGAGATGTGAGTTCTGGAATATCAATGTGCTTGTACATCTTCAGTTTTGGAGTCGAAAATGTAATGTACTTGCTTAATTCAGAAACCGATTCACATGTGAAGACCTTCAGTAATATGGAAAAGGAATGCTGTCACAGAGACAAGAAATCTACAGAACCTAGTTCACATAACATGCACTTTTAAAGCAACATATATATGATGTCTACAGCTTCCATTGATGAAGTACAAGTACTGAGATCAGCAAGAGACCTTTGAGTGCATAAGAGTTTCAAGTTCTCTAATCTGCTTCCAGTAGTCTCCTCCAGTGCACGAACCTAATTATATGATAAAAATAAATATAAAAATAAAATCCTATGAAAAATCGGTAAATACAAAGAAAAATGAAGTGATACTTTTGATTACAGAAACCTTTAGCCTTTATAGGTGATGCTGTCATCCCAAATACTCTAGGAAGCGGTAGATTATTTTCTCTAAACTGACGATGATAGAATTCCTGCAATCCAGCAGATACTCAAACGTCTTAAATCAAAAGATGGTACAGAACATGGAATGTGCATCAAGCATTTCGTGATTTCAGAACAAAAGCTGCATACTTTCATGATGAGAGCATAGGAGTGTTTGCCTCTTGCATTATGGCATTCATCAAATACAAGAACTTTTATCTGCTCAAACAGCAAAAATCTGCGTCTCAAGGCATCTAGCAATATTTGAGATGTCATTACGAAGACCTGAAGCACGAAATACTTCATATTTTAATACATCATGACAGGAAGACTAATTTCAAAGAAAAGGAACTGTGAATATATGAAACGGCAGAACACCTCATGCTTATCCTTCTCATGTTTCCATGTGTTCTCGTTCCAAAAATCCACACCCATCTCACCGTAATACTTGCCCACACTCAAGTCAGTGTGCATTGCCACAACTTCAGCTTGCTACATAAGCATCAAAGGACGTGGTAAAAATAAAATCAACTGAGTTCTAATCTTATCCTATTGCAAACTTGAAAGGAACATGTATTCTCTACCAACTTCAGCAAGAGCTAGGCACAAGAAAGGGACTCAACGTGATGATTTCATTATTTATAGACAAGAGTGTTACTGTAAACAGAAAAAACTTGGGATCAATAAAAAACATCATGGCTTATGCTTGTTTTCGCTAAATAATAAATGGTGCTTTTGTAAATTATGAGACATGATAAATATAATTCTGTTTTGATTTACCAGATACATTCCATAAAATCCATCCACGAGTAGAAGTACTCAGTTGCATAACGAAATAAAAATACCACATACACACCTGGTGAACTAGTACAACAGTAGGAACCAGGAAAACAGCAATGTTAGGTGAAGGTTTTCTTAGAACTCCTGCATAACTTCGGAGAAGCATGATCGAGATCAGAGTCTTCCCAGTACCGGTCTCAAAGAACACTACTGTGTTCTGTCTCAATGCTTTCTCCAAAGCTTCAAGCTGATAACTACAAGCATAGTGAGGATAACAAAAAGAAAAACGATTAACATATATGAGAACCTTCACATTCTTGGTATATATTATAACTGAAAAGTCAACTAGCAAGCATAAGAAGCAAGATTATCTTCTATTCAACTTTGTTCAAATGAAATTTCAATTTCATGTAGTACGTGATTAGGCATAAAACGTGTAAAGAACATAGATTTGTCCGATGCAGCCAGACATAAATTAAATTTTGAACTATTGAAAAGGCTAGCATAAATTTATTACCTTCTTGCAAAATGGATTGGATCAGCAACAGGGTACTGGTATCCTCCATCTTCATTCGCCGCAATTTTGTCCATCGGGATGTCTTTTATCGTCACTACAAAAGCACAACATTAAGGTCAGTTTTGTACTTGCTAACAATGAAATGAGCGTCAGAATACCAGAATCAACAATTTAATGACTCATAAAGACAGAATACATATTCTGATCAACAGCAATAATGTGTTAGATGCAAGTTGATTGCCAGCAAGTACGAGTTCGAAACATGTACTGATACGGAAAGAAGAAGAAAAAATCACATGGATCTGCTTCTTATTTATGATCCTGAAAACAGAAAGTTGATCGTTCAAGCGAAATAATTGAAAGAAGTTAAATGTTGTAGCTGAGAAAATGAAATGTGCACAGCTGCCTATCAGAAACCAACGGTGCAGACAAAAAATGAAGTTTTAAGATTTGTTAGGTCATGAAACCCTTATGAGAACACGGATATCATGAGGCGAGCTTTCCATTTATAAACCACATTATACATACCAAGTATAGTTAGCCGTTAAAAAAAAAACAAAAAAAAAAAAGGATTGCATATATATAATTGATATGGCAAATGTGATTTGGATAGCATGGAAGGTGAATTCCATATATATATATTTTTTGTGAAGATGAGTAAAATGAAATGGTAGATACATGGAGTAAAGTAGGAGTGATGAATGTTGTTGAAAAAATGAGAGAAGCAAATAAAGCTAACCATATACATAGTGAGTGGGGTTGGGTGAAAATGTGGATGAATATTAGCTAGATTGTACTACAAGAAGAAGAAGAAGAAGAAGAAGAATAAGTAAGAAACTGAATAGAAACATAGAGAGATACAAATTAAGGGAAAGGAAAGGTAAGTAGAATAGTGAGAATGGTAGTATATGTTGATTGTATTAACAAGGCAATGCAATGCAATGCAAGAGAAGATGTAGTGAATTGTATTGGTGATGAATTGTTGGTGAAAACGACCTAACTCACATCAAGTGAAGATGAGAGTACGTGTTAAGTGGGCGGGCAGAAGGGAAATAAAGAAACATGATGATGATCTCATCTGAGTCAGAATTAAACACGAACGAACGATGGATCAATCAATCGATTAGAGAAATGAAGTGAATGTATACGAGTACTAGTCTACTACTACTACTACTACACAGACAGACAGAAACAATCAAGTAATCAAGTAATGAAGTGAATGTATACGAGTACTAGTCTACTACTACTACTGCACAGACAGACAGACAGACACACAGACAGACAGAAACAATCAAGTAATCAAGTAATGAAGTAATCAAGTAATGAAGTGAATGTATACGAGTACTAGTCTACTACTACTACTACTGCACACACAGACACACAGACAGACAAAAACAATCAAGTAATCAAGTAATGAAGTAATCAAGTAATGAAGTGAAGGATACTAAAGAGTAATTAAGTAAATAAGAGGGGATGAAGAATCGAATCTGAATGAAACGCACTTTTGGAGTAAAGTAGTACGGCAGTCCAGTGAGTGTGTATACTGTCTGTCTGTCTGTGAGGATGAAAATCAGCAGGAAGTGCTGCTAAATTGAGTCACCGAGAACAACATAACGTAACTTAACTACTGCTACACAACAAGTACTAATCGAATAATAATCTCACTCTCTCTTTCTTCTGGATTCGACGAACAAGGACGTGCCGTAATTCTGGACCTGGGCTTCTCCACTCCGTACTACTTGTACCTTCCTACTTTGTACCACCTAGTTCTCCACTTTTCAAATTTGACGACGTTAATAAATAACTGTACAAATTAACCTGACTAATAATTAGTTTTTAAAAATATTCCAATTCAAGGGTAAAAAGGTAGATCGAACTATAGTTATACGGGTCGAACTAAATTGTACGGGTCAATATAAAGTCAAACTAAAACTCTAGCTCATTCTTTCTCTTTCTTCTTTCTCTCTCTACGATTGCTATTGACGATCGATCAGAGCTTCTAGCTCTTAAATGCGATCTTCACCTCTCCATATGCCTTTTAGCTCAAATTCGTCAGAATCGATCATCTAAAGGTGATATATCACTATCGATTCAAGCTCCAACATCCAAAAGCTGCAAAAAAGTAGATCGAATAAGGTATGTCTTCGATTTCATTAAATTTAGATGAATATGTTGTGTTTTTGTGTTGATTATTCCTAATCATTGATGTACACCGATCGATTCATATTATAGTTGATGAACGAATATGAAATAAATGAACATGCGACATTTTCATTCAAAACCTGATCACAATGATGAAGTCAAATCTTGAAAAAAAAGGTATAAAACGTTTTTATATTTTTTTTTCCATATATGTTCCATGTTCTCAACGATACTACGTACCCATGTTCCCTGGCATATATTCTATGTTTTCACTTAAAATCTGACTGTCATTTTGTGCTCTGTTTTTCTGCAACATCATATTGAGTTCAGTTTTTTTACTGTGCGCCTCATGCTGTTACGTATATATACCAACTTCTCACCAATATACCCTATGTTCTCATCAACAACCACTATGTTTGATATGAAATAGTTGCTCAGTTCGTGTATTTTTTTTTGCAATGTAGCTCACGTTCTCTACTATTTTGTCTATGTTATGTGTAATGTTTTATATGTTCTATGAAATAGTTGTGCTATGTGCATTTGAAAATTGTATTTGTAGTATACTCTATGTTCTATGGTATTTGATCATATTTTATGCAGTTTGACACATATTACAATACAGTGGTTGATATGTTGTTTTCATGACATTCCACGTTCTCTACTATTTGATCCGTGATTCCTACAGTTTGATTCATGATTACAATGTAGTTGATGCTATGACATTATGAAGAATTTATTTGCATGATATTCCATGTTATTTGCACTTTATCCATGTTTTTTTTTCAGTTTGACCCATGATAACAATATAGTGAATATGTCATTAAGAGTAATTTGTGTGCATGACATTACATGTTCTCTGCTATTTTTCCCATGTTTTATGCAGTTTAACCCATGATTGTAATGTACCATTTGAGTTGCCAACATGATACATTTGTTTGTTAACATTTCATGTTCTCTGTTATTTGAACCATAATATCTGCAGTTTGTTTGATAAGATAGTTATGTCCCTTGCAGGTATACAAAATGATGGTGTTGCACGTTGAAATTTTTTGCAATTTGTGATTGGTTGATATTAATACATCAAGGGTTACTTGTTGATGAAGGTCACCAATTCATCAACTTGAACTTGGAGGAGGAGGAGGAGGAGAAGAAGGAGGATGAGGAGGAAAAGGAGTTATATGTTCCTTTATTTTTGTATATATGTATAAACACTAGTACAATATGATGTAAATGAAGGTTAACCATGTTCGCAAACATCTTTGTGATGATCTCAACATATTGAAGCATGATCTCAACGTATAACACCATGATCTCAATATATTAACCAACGATCTCAACATATTACTCTATGATCTCAACATATTATACCTTGATCTACACCATGATCTAATACATCATCATTTAAATGTATTAAACTATATTCTCATGTTTTCTTGAATAGTATGATCTCTCAACATATAACACCATAATTTCAACTTATTGCAATAGACTAAACTATGTTCTGAAGTTTTTTTTAGAACCATAATCTGAACATATAACACCAGGATTTCAATATATTACACCATGATTTCAACTTATTACACGATGGACTCAATATACTAAATCAAGATTACCTAACATTAAGGAAATTAATACAAAAATAATTTTCACAAATTAAAATCTAATGGCACATAGCAGTCTTTTCCTTCATTCCCTTGGTACATTTTACCTGCCCTCCTTCTTAACTCTATCAACTTCACATCATTCCTTCAAGAAATATGATTTATTTGATGCTTAGGCCTCCGTCTTCTTTGATGCTTCAACCTCCGTCTTCTTTGATGCTTCTCCGTCTCCTTTGATGCTTCGGCCTCCTTCTTTGTTAATGCATTTGCCTCCTTCCTCTTTATCTTATCTTCAACCTTTTAGTCATAAAACTAAAACATGGAATTCATGTCATCAAAATATAACAAGCCATGTTATCAAATAAATCACCCATGTTTTCAGCCATAAAAATCATGTTCTCTCAAAAATAAAAATCAATAAAACCAAAATATGAAACAAAACTAAAGCATAAACTTCATGTTCCTAGAAAACAACAAGCCAAGTCCCTAAATAACTCATGTTCTCATACAATAACATACATATTTAAAAAAAAAAAAATCACAAACGATATTATATAATACATCAACACGTAAACGTATTGACACGTCATGTTCCCAAACAAATAACCTATGTTCCCAACTAAATAACCCATGTTCCCAAATAAACATAGAATTCGGGTTCTCACAACAACAACTGTTCTTACAACCGCAAAAAAATGTAAAAAAAAAAAAAAATTAAAAAATCACAGGAATAACTACGAAATAAGGAAATACCTTCAGCGTCGGACAATGAATTCCGCTTGCAATTCCGATTAACAACCTTCAAGCCTTCGTTGCCAACTTATCAACCATCGTAGTACAAAATAAATGTAAAACTCAGAAAAAACACAAAATCAAACCCACAAACCATAAAAACCCGTAACGGAGCATAAAAACGACAAAGAAAGCACCAAATTGAGGTTGATTGAACACAATTGAGGGCAAAAAGAACACGATGGAGCATAAACGATAAAATCTCGAAGAAATCGCAGAGTGTAGAGTAGTTACGATGAATTAGGGCTGAAGAAACGAAGAAAGAAGAAGAAAAGAAAGAAAGAAAAGAAAAGGCTTCCAAATAAAACCCTATTTATACAAAGTGGAATTTAGTCTGGGGCGGGTTAGGCTACCTAGATCCGCAAAAATTGTCCCAATGTCACTGTAAATTGGTTAATTGCAATATAGTCTTGTCTTTAGATAGTTTATTTAAAGATTGTCTCTTAGGAGACTTTGTGTTTAAATTTTTATTTTTATTGCTTTTTCAATTCAATTCAACTCTTACTACGTGTAATCAAAATTATTTTATTATTTCAGATTAACCTTCATTTCGATGGTAATTTATTTAGAGATGTAGTTATACATTCTTAAGAAAATCATCAATGTTATTAATCAAAGCACTCATCTTCTTAATATTAGAGTTTTTTTCATATTAGAACGAGATCAATTTTATTAATAACATACACGTTTTAATTAATGATTTGTATTATATATTGTAAATATAAGTCGTCTCTTCTTTGAGGATTTGTGCATTTCGAATCAAAAATAATAATTTTCCAACTACAAACTTATACACTACCCCTTTTAGCACTATATTCATCACTCTTCTTATACCATATACTCCATCATAGATCACTCCAAAACTTTATGTACCTTCATCTTTTTAATACTGTAATGTATATCGTGTCCGACTAAAAAGTACTAGTTTAAATTTAAATTATTATAGACTTCATTTTAAATAAGGGAAACTGATAAATAACTTAAATTATAACTGAGTTTGTTAAAAATTATGGTTTGTATAGGATTAAAATTATATGGAGTTTTGCAGGTTTCTATAATAAAATGTTGATAACTCAATTATCCTTTTTAGCTAAGACTATCCCAATGTGGACGTTAACATATTAGACGTGCTCGTCAAACAACTTCCGCACCGTGGAAGCGGTCGTGGAGTTGTCGCAATATTTTTTTAATTTTTCTTTTCCTTGTAAGAAAATTCAAATACATGGAAGATTTGGGTGGAAATTTATATTTTTTATTATTTAAATCGAATGATGTAAATCACTAACAAAATGTAAAGTGCACTTGCCAAAGTCAATTTTGAGTTTTCTCAATGATAATTGAGCATCTAAACCAGCTGCGAGTATCCTTCTTCCTTCTTACTTCTGTAATTTTACAATTTTCCTCTCGATTTCAAATTATCACATTTTCATCACTCCTACTTTATTTATCATCACCCGTACTATATTTACTATATCACGTACTTTATTCATCTATTTTATTTATCATCTCCCATACTATATTTACTATATCACGTACTTTATTCATTATTTTCTTAATTACCATATTTATTTTATTTTATTTTCTCTTGAAATTTATGTTCGGACAATATAAAATTTAATATAAAGAAGTGTCACGTTTACACTTGATACACAATTTTCCATAACCTTTTCATGTTTTATTATATATGTCAAAATTTGATGAAATTCGCAAAAATAAGTTTGCTGTCATACTTGGTTTATGGAATGTCCTTGGTTCCATTTGATGATATTTATCTGCAGTTTTGTACTAGTATTATATATAGCACCGCATTCTAAGTTTATGGTTCCATTTGATGATCTAACAAAGTGCAGATGGAAGAAATTGGCAAAATAAGAATACTCTGACATTGGTAATACAAAAAATAAATTTGGTCCCTTATTTTATGGAATTGGATATAAACCACACCAGCAATGGAATGCATCAGCGTACCAAGCATCCTGCCTGGTATTGTTGCTAATTTTAATTTTTTTTTAAATAAAAGAGGCTAGGTTATCGATTTTTATATATATCATGATCATGGCTAATTAATAAATCGGAGGAGTTGAGTTCTGTTGTACTACTAACACATTAGTTGGAGATGCCATAATAATTCACATGTGTATTCATTGCACCAGTGTAGAATCGGAAATTACCTTGCACCATACAAACACAATGTCACACATATTAAGTTACTACTCTACCAGTGACCTATACTTAGCAACAACTATATCAATCAATTGGGACATATCATATCATACATGCATGCTTCTCTCTTTGCATGCATCATAATACAATGTAAACACCAAATCGGCAGGCGTGCTGTAGTAGTTACAAATTATATTTTTCTTGCTTCCAGACCACAAGAACTAGTTACTTATTAGTCTCTCCATATCAAATTGCAATATAGATATCTTAAATTCATGCTCTACTTCAACTCCCTTGCTAGTTTCATATTTTGCAGATAAAACATGCAAAAAGTTCCAGAATTCCCCACTAAAATGCATAGCTTTGCAAAATAAGCAATCCGTAACAGAAAAAATTAAAAACACTCACTTAGTTGGTTTGACGGTTAACTCAATTGTTTAGGTTTTCAACTTCTCTTTCTCAAACCAGTACTTTTAATTGCCAACAAAACACATCTGAATTCTGCAGTTCCTGACGTATATTTTGAACGTAACGCTCCATGGTGAAGGCTTGCTCATCAATATTATTAGTGGCCATTGCATCAGCAGCTAAATTCACAGCTGCAAGTTGAGCCAGTTGGAACTTTTCAGCAGTGCGTTGTAACTTCCTAGCAGCGCTTTCCTCTCCAAGCATTATCAGCGAAATTAACAACGATTTAAGCTCAGACTTTGCCCCTTCAGTCAGAGACATTCCCTTTAGATGCATTACAAGAGCCATCTCCTCATCAGGGCTGCAAGAAAACAAATTGTGATTCTTAATAATATAAAGAGGAAAAGTGTGGCATGAGTAAGTTACCAAGAAGACAAAACGACAGTTGCATGCACATACCTCCCTGCTCTGATTTTCCCTCTGTTTCGTTGACGCCCTCTGCCCTTTGTAGACGTGGTGGTAGAAGCACTGGAACCTTTTCTCGTTCTGTTCATGGAGGCAACAAATTATCTACATGAGTTGTAGTCATCTATACAGCAAATGGGTAATTACTCATATTTAGTTTTCGTAATTTGATGCTTTTATGTCTAACTAAGCATTTTTTGGGCGAAATATATAACTTTAATAGAAAAAAGACTAATGCAAGTTTCACTTTATTGACTGAAAGAATATAACAGATTACATACGCAACATTTAAATAGCAGAGTAAAGCACATTATCCTTAGATTTCCAGACAAAATGTAGACAACTGTGTACTAAGATGATAAATGATAGATAATAGTATAATGGATCTATAAATGATGTATGTGAATCAGAGGAAATAACTGATAAATGGCAGATGTACAGCATGAATAGGAGGTAAGTAGTTATAGATGAAGCAAGAAGGACCGTGTCTGTGCATGATAGGCTTAGGGCATACATACCCTGTTGTGTATGCACTCATTCCACTGAAATTACTGCTAGCTTGTGAAGCAGTTTCATCATCAAGATACTGCTCATCTGATTGGATTGTTGCAGCAAGTAATATTCTTCTTTGGCGAACAGCCAGGTAGCGGGTTGAGTACTTGCCAACTTTTTCCATGCCTTCAATGTATTCTCCTACGAGCGTACTTGCACACTCAAGAGAGGCAGTCTTCACATCTAAAACCAAATCATTTCTCCCATGCAAAAAGGAAATCCTCAGAGCTTCTTCCCAATTCCTTGCGGTAACCAAGAGGTTAATACCATTGTCGATATCACCACAGTACTCCAAGAGTAATTTAGCAGCTTCTGCCGGTTTGCCAAGTGCCTGCAGTTCCTCACCGAGTTCACGGGCCAACTGCAAAAGATCATCTTTTCCAAGTTTTAGAAGGCCACCAACACTAAGAACTCCTTTCCAGTTACCACAAGCACGATAAGCCTTTAATGCCTTTTCTAGACAGAAACAACTCAAATAGGTAGCAGCAGCATCTTCGTAACATTTTATAGAGTCAAAATGATCTCCCCATCCTTCAAGAACCTGTATTCTATTTTGTGAATCAGTAATCAACTGAAGTCCTAGAGGATAAAGTTCAGGAACTTTTCTCATCAAACTGATACAATCTTCATAGTAAGGTTCTCCAGCAGATACGATGTGCCTCAGAGCACTCTCGTACCTTTCGAGTTTAAGGTCAATTTTGTACTGCATCAAGTGTTGTGGCAAACGTTCTAATTCTTGGAGAAGTGGAAGAAATTCTTTTGGGTCTCGTTGCGAATTTAATGCTACAATAGCTGCAATATTTAAGTCGTAAAGTCCTAAAGCAGCTTCGAATACTGCCTCAGGATCTGACAGCCACAGCAGATGCTTTAAGGATTCCTCTGAAGAAGGATAAAGAATTTTCCTCGCATCAGCAGCTTCAGAGAGCTCCATTTCTCGGATAACTTTTATTCTCTTCAAAGCCTGCTCCAGATCAGGGGGGCTACTTTTAGCCAAAGTGGTCAGGATGCAAAGTTCCCTTGCAGGAGTTTCATCAACATGTTCTTCAAGAGCCGTTCGTACGGACAGTAGAATAGAATGTACTTTATCACTACCATCAGTACCTTTGTGTCTGGATATTTTATCCTCCTTCATGCAAGGTAAAGATGACAAATGATCACGATAAAGAGTCTCCATAACATCATCATTTTTCATGGCAAATATGAATTCAGTTACATAGCTCAGGTTGTTGACCTGTCTGACAAAGTCCGCTGCAGACTTTATAAAGGTTTGCCAACCGCAATAGTCAACAATAACATTTAAATCTATCCTATGCCGCCTCACCATGAGCAAGCCATCTCTAAAGCGCTTTTGGACCAAAGCATTGATGATTGAGGTTAGAACTAATTTCCTGGGGTACACACATTCAAGATTTCCTCGAGGTGTTTGTAATATTACAGCGGACTCATCTCCATGGAGAACGCCGACAACTTGTGATCCCTTCTCCCATATATTGATGAAAGTGCTATCATTTTCACGTTTTTTATTCTTCATAATAACAGGGTGAAAATTATCATACTTGAGTTCCAATTGTCCAAGCTCAATGTCACCGACATCAACAATAAACATAAAATCTTGTTTGGTTGTTATTACCAAATGCGTAATCACCTGGTCACCCGAGTTTGAATAAAACGAGAAACTGCAACAGTTGTTACACAATATACTCCTGTTCAGGTGTAATCGCCCACCGGCATCGAGCCCAAGAAGCAATGGCTTCCCAGGTGTACAGGCAATATGCATTAATGGGCACGGAGACGTGAAATCCATGCCATCACATCTCTGAAGTCCAACTCCCCTATTCGAACCTGACTTTGACACATACTCAAATATTTTTCCATCATCCGATTGAATAAATGCCGAATACCTATTACACAAATTAGGAGTTGCACCAATCACTAGACCTTCTAGAAAAATCTGATTGGATACTTCTGCATGCCAACCCGAGCATGTTATTGAACCAGGTAGACAATCCTCAGAACATCTTATCTCAAATTCCTGCAGGTAATTTCCCGGGCAGAGATCTTTGTCAAAAGGAGAAACACTAAGAAGCGTATGTGAATCTAGCCAAGCAAGATGTAGCAAAGATCCATACTTTTTACCACAATACGAAGACTCAACTTTAAACTCTTTGCATTCCAGCTCATCCCACTGATGAAGAAGGGGAAGCTCCGCAATACACAAACTTCCATCCGATAGAGAAGCAGCTAGATGATTTCCAGATATTTTAGAGCAGAAAGCCATGTCCCGTACAGGACTTGGAAATTCTAAGTTGAAAAAATACATTGGTGGTGGCACCATGGCAACAGAAAGTGGGGTTACAAGAATCCTTGAGCCATCAATGACAAAAGCTATCGAGTTGTCCATGACAGCTGTAACCCAGACAAAGTTGTAAGTCAGTATCATGCCTTGCAGAGTCCATACAATCAACTGTAGAGGTTTTGTCGGATCCCATATGAACTTTATGCTATCTTCTTTCAAGTATCTGACCTCTTGCTTCAAGTACCAGTGGTTATTACTGAAGTACCATATTTTGAGGGTGTCAAATGTTTCACCCTTAATAACAGCAGCCAACAGATCCGAGCTGCAGTTAAACTTGAGAGATTCTACGGTCACGTTTATTCCTTCATTGATACTGAATGAGCTTCTCTCTAACCCGTTTTTCTCAAAAAGAACTACTGATGGACATTTAATTTGGTCCTTCTTATCATACACAAGAGCAATTTTAGCTCCACTCTGAGCCCAGTCTAATACTGAGCCCATGAAGAGCCTAGGTTCAGAGACAGAATGGACAGTCCCTGAATCACGTTCCCAGACCTTAAGCTTCTTGCTTAAGGGAAGCGAATCGTGCGCGAAGCTAAGTGATGCAAAAAATCTCCCATCACCTCTCCATGAAATGGGAACCTCTGAGGAATAGTCAGGAGAAAAGGCTGCTTCATCTGGAAAACATTTGAATTCATCATATTAGTTTACATAAGAATAAACCCCGGATGATAAAGAACTTTCTACGTAAGAATTTACAATGCTGATTTTCTTGGAATGAAAGATATTTTTTAATATGTTAAACACAAAGTGCTGATTATACATAAATAACATGGAAACATCATCAACAAAGTCAAGGGTCGCAGTGTCAATTCACCATGGACGGGAAATTAGTATATGTCTATAAGACAAAGCTTATATACCAGTTGCACTGGATTGGGACAATTCCAGTGTTAAGAATGTGTCTGTGAGTATTTACCTAGGTCGGCACCTTCTGGGAAATCATCAAGGGGCATCTCATATAATATGTCCCAATCAAGATTCATTACCAGAATCTGCCTAAAGCCAGTGATCAAAGCAAGTAGATCTCCGTCGGGACTAGGTGAAATGCAGCTGATACCACCTTGAACCTGGCCAACAATTTCTACGGCGCCATCATCTACGGTATAAAGCAAGAGGAGTCCATGTGAAGTCCCAATGATCAAGGCTTCCTTTTCCATGAGATATTGCAAAGAAGAGATAGAGTCTCCTGGTTCGAGGTCAATCAGGTGAGCAGGAGCAGTGAAAGAGGCTGTATTCCATGCTCCAGTCTGGTGCAAAGTTGAAACCACAAATAAGAAATAGAAGTAGACGAATGCAAATTTATGAACTTAGCTTTTTATGTGGTTGGTTAAAAGTTAAGAAGAGCATATCAAGAATATGAAATAACTAAAATATATTTATATTAGGATGATTTGTAATTCTAAGCGTACAACCAACAATGTAATAACACTTATATGGTGCAGAATACAATATGAATCATGGATTTTACCAAAGGAAGGAACACGCCTAGTCCTGTTTGTCAGCTAAAAACTGTCATTTCAATTGAATGGTTATATACTGTATCTCTATTTTGGAACTCAACTCTCACACACACACACACACACCAAACAGAAACAAATAGAGAGTAAACTGATCGAATAAAATGGCAGGTGGAAAGAGAATATGGTGGTATTAGGATTAATCGTTGATGGAATGAATAATCTTTCATCAAGTGGTTAGGCTATTATAGAGAAAGAGGGAAAGTAGTAAGTAGTATCGGTTACCTTGGGCAGAGAAGAAGGTATGGAAGTGGAATAGATGAAGTTAGCTGAGGAAGCAAAGTAAAGGCGGTTGGTTTCAATATCAATGCTGCACAACACAATCTTCTCATCTTCTTCTTCTTCTCCATTTCCTTTCCGTAACTCAACTTTTGACCAAGCTTCCGATGAAACTTTCAGGTTCTTCATCTTGCTTTGCTTTCATTAGGGTTTCCAGCAACACCGGTGGGAATGGAATACAGTTAATACTTTCAATTCTAATCTAACAATCCTTCAGCTTAGGTGTAGAATTAAAAACAAGGTGAAGGTGCCCGCCCCGGTCCAATACGTCTTCTTGGGTTGGGCTCCCCCAACCTCAGGCCCTATTTTTTCATTTTCCCAACCCAAACCTAATTCATCGTGTCCGACTCATTTTCAAAATTCGTAAATTTACAACCGAGACTTGTATGCTACATTCGAGGATAATTTAATCTCTCCCAAGATTAATGTTGTAATAGTAATTCCATAATTAAGATATAAGATCAAACAAACTTCCGAGTAAAAGGAATCAACAAGTGGGTGTGTGTGTCTATATATATATATACACACACACACATACATACATATACATACATACATACGAAGTCTTAGTTCTAGTACAATGACAAAGGTATAAATAATATATAGTTATTGAATCTTCAAAAAGACACTCAAAATCAGTAAAGTATAATAATCGTAAACATAATACTAAGTATTCTACAACAATCCGAAGACATATGAAGTAATAGTATATTGCTCATACATTCCATGTCCAAACCAAGTCTGTTTATCTGCATATAACAATACGTGTTATATTGATTCCAATAGTACGTTATTAAAATTTAAAGCACATCACATACCTCAAAGATTCCTAAAATTCTCCTTGTAAACGACGTTGATTGGTTTATCGGTGGGCTTTCCATCATCATTTAAAGCCAACAACTTTAGCCCTTTTCGGTTTGTGACACTTGAAAATGCAACATATAATCAACCATGGTTGAACACAGATTTCAGTAGATATATGCCAACATGATTTAAAGACTGACCTTGACTTTTATTGATTGTCATGGCATAACAAACAAATATTGGGAATTGTCTTCGTTGGAATCTGATATGAAACTTGGCACGATCAGATTTTGTGAGAACCATTCGTCCAATCAATACCTTCTGGTTGGCATTCTTTCCATGCATTTTCTTAGCTCGTATAACATGATTTCCTATTTTAGTAACAATTAGCCTCGTTCCATTACACACCTCATCCCCTTGGTCTACATTCTTGAGGGGCATAATTGGGAAACCACCCTTCAGTCAAATGACATGGTTCGGTATTCCTGGTGTCTTAATCTTGTTAAGGAACTTGACTGAGTAGACATCATCTCTATTAACTATGTCATCTTCGTCGGGACATATATTATCTGAGCTCAAGAACTCGGCGGCATCCCCATGCAATTGGGACATGACGTAGTCATTGACTACATGTACGACCTCATTAGTCGGAGCTAGAATAGCCTTGTCTTCAAAGTAATGACCATCACCCACATGGTCTAAAATAGAAGGATATGTGGACTTCACAATATCATCTAATGTATTAGATGCATAAGGAATGAGTATATATCATCAGGCAATTTGAATTTCACCTCACCATCATTCGTGTCGCCAACTTCACCATCGCCAAGGAGTCAAAGAATAACATGCATCACAATATGTTTGATGACAAATGCTTCGACGGTTCTTAATCCTCGTAGCGTTTAGCACCTCTAATATGATTCAACATGATCCTGAGGAAGTATGTCAGACCTGTTCCTGTAGGAACATGATATATCCTACCAACTTTACCATTGAATTGCTTCATTGACTTCAAATCATTCTTGCCTTGATCCCAACCATAATGCTTAGGAAACTCAACATTTAGGTATATTTATGCCTCAAGATGATTCTTGTTGTATTCCATCCACTTCAAAAAAATTTATTTCAGCAACAATATTGGCCGTTTTTGTAAAAACACATATTTTTTTATTTTATGATATTATTTTAAAATTGATATTTTATAGTGGACCGGGCCTTGTACTATTTTTTCAACTCAAATTTCTGATTATCTAGGCCCGAGCCCATATGCATGGTAGATGAATTCCAAAACCCTTGTTTCAGTTCAAATAAAATTCTAGTTTTCTTCCTGCCGCAACTTTCAATCATCATGATGAGTTCATCGACTTTTAAAATAATTTTCACTTCTCGTATGTATCACCAAGTGATTTTATGGTTTTAAGAATTTTACTACTCAATGTTTGCATATGCATTGTTTTCGCAAAAAACAGATTGTCATGTTCATCATCATTATCGACACTACACTTATTCAAATAATCAGTTTTCGAAAATTGCACAACACCTTCTAATGGTACCTTAGGCGTGTGACAGTAAATTTATCATTTACTACTTTGCTCCCCTTTTGATTTATTTACAAATTCAATATTTAATTTGAGTTCGAACATTATAGAGGTGGTTTTCAGAGTTCGAGGTGCAAGTTAGATGGACGTTTGGTGTTTAGCTAGTTAAGCTCATTTGCGAGTCGTCTTTCAGGTAAGGGGTTTTCTTGACATTTTTGCTTCTAATTTTTATATATAAAAAGTATATGTATAGTTTTGCAATTTATAAATAACTTATGATTATTATATCATGTTAAGGGACTTGATATAATATTCTTTTCAAAGAGGACCAAGTATGTAAATTCCCTAAAGTATGTCTTTTTTATGCATGCGATGTGTGATGAAAATATATTTCTGGACCAACAGTCAAGTTTCAGAAAAGGTCACACCTTCTGAAGAACTCGTGGTTCCAGAAACCAGAGTTAGAACATAAATTAGGCTCAAAAGTATAGTTACTAGGGGTTCCAAGGCCCTTGTTATAACTAAAGGAGATAAGCCTTCTCAACAACAACACGAAAATGAAGAAGGAGAAATCCAAGGTCAGGAAACTTGTAAGTCTCCAATAACAAACTTCAATAATGATGATGATGAGACTGACACAGATGAGCATCCACTTCAAGAGAAGAAAAGTGAATAGCTTTCCTGAACCACCACTGGATGCTAAACCAATCACTGCTAGAACTCATTCTAGAAATACCAAATCGATCCAAGGTGGATCTTCCAACACAATCCCCATAAAGCAAGTAGAATTGGAGAAAGATCTGAACAGAAAGAGGCGCAGGGACTTATAGTTTGGTAGAGTTCAAGAGAAGAACAAGAAAGACCAGCTGATGTCCAGATTGAGTATGTCAAGACTAATGACAACCAGTTAGCCTATAGATGCATACATCTTCATAATGGTTACTGGATACTTGAGCTACAACATTTGCTACTTTACAAGAAGTTTCTAGAACCTATCTACAATCAAATGATGACATGGAGAACCAACAAGCCTAACATTGCTAAATCCAGTAAATACTCACAAGTGGCTTGATTCTGAGGTTTATGTTATGACTGAGGCTATGAAAAGGCCATTAGATTTAATTTTTCCTTATCCTAAGCCTGATGAGATACACAAGATAAGGAAATTGGATGGTACTCTCAGCAGACATAACAGACTAGGAGTTGAACCTTATGAGTCATTTTACATGACAAAGGAACAATACATGGATGACATTGTATACTTGGAAGAAATCTACAAGTATCATCAGTTATCACTGCTGAAGGTAAACCACACATGGGTATGAGGTAAATGCCTTTGGGTCAAGAACTCTGTTAAGTCTAACAAAGACCCTGCCAAAACTTACAAGGACGTTTGTGAGCTAGCCAGAAGGACAGAGCTTTCTGTCAAAAGGTTACTCTATGAATATGATGAAGACTGCAGGAGGGTTGACACCCATTGATCCAGAAAGGTGCTGAAGAACTTGAGGTTTCTGAACCTAAGTTAATTTTGAAGATTTGAAGACTAGTTTGTTAGGATGTTTGCTTGGAGCTTGGATTCTCTTGTTGTCCTAATTCACTCAGTAGCTTTTGTAAACACTTTGTTGTTCAATTATTTGTATAACTAACTTTCTGATGATCATACTCCCAGACACCTTCTATAAAAGATAACTTGTCAGCAAAGATCACTCCTTATGATTTGGTTGATGTTTACTTTCGGCACTTAATTTATCTAATTGAATATCATTTGAAATGATTGAGTGGTGGATTGTTTTCACTTCCATATTTGTAATAGGACTTTTTAAGATAGTCATGGTTGACTGATCAAAAATGTGAAAATTTGTTAGGAATATCTGTTAGTAATTTTTGATCAATCACCATGTAACTTATCTTTAGTACAAAATGGTGACTAGTACTCTTGGTTCATTTGAACATTGTAAAAGAGGAAATCACTTAGTATGTTAGTCTAGTTAAACTTGTAATAGGATTTGTAGGTCGCTGAATGTATTTTTGTATTTTGAGAAGGCCATGAAGAACGATCCTAGCAATGGATTTTAATCGAAGATTTGAAGACTGAAGATTGCACAAGTTTGATGAAGACATGAGGGTTAGTCTCCTCAGAAAGACTATGATCAGAAAGCAAATTGTTTAGTGCAAATATTGCACATAACATGTCTCTGGACATATGACATCATCGAGTCAGGGAGCATGCTAGCTTTCAGAAAGGCTCATGTGTCCGTTGAGACTACAGGACAAGAAAGAGTACAGTGCATTAAATGTACCAGCTGAAAAGTCGATCAAAGCATAGTCCTCTCTAAAAAATGAGAAAGGGACTTTTGAGTACTCATTTCGAGATATCAACGGATTGAATTCTGAGAAGGTCTAACGGATACTATTCAAACGACTCTCAAATTCATCTATAAATATCACCACTTAGAAGTTGAGAAATTCACACATGAACTACGATCATATTTACACATCAAGCAAGTATTCTCTCAAGCATTCATACTACCATTTTCCAAGCTTACTATTGCGACTAACAAGCTCGCAGAATCTCTAGTAGTTCTAAGTGTCCTGAACCTATGATAAGAGATTGTTATTTGTGAAAGAGTTGAACTTTCAGATACCCTTTCTGAAGCTCATTCTCCAGAACGGATACCAATTACCTGGGTTAGTAAGGAGAACCTACCATATACTGAATAAGGATATTAAGTACTTTAATCTCTTAAAGTTCTCTGAAAAACATAGCTGAAAAGTTATAAGAGAAGCTTACCTGACAATCAACATATAACCAACACCATCAAGGCGTGG
>JAYMSP010001869.1:0-28118 GCA_036897095.1 Plantago elongata | reverse complement strand
AAATTCAATCCGTAATGCAATGGTCAATAATCCAATCATTGATCCAAAATCCTATCCAAATAATAATGACCCAAGTTTTTCAAATTAATTCACATAAATTAGAAAATTAACCTCACATTAAAAAGTTATTACTCAAATTGGTGCCTATTTGAATTTTGAAATGGCGCCCAACACTTATGGCAACAAAATTAATATACTTGGTAAATTAAATTATGATGTGATTATTGACCAACCGGTGCAATGTACTTGTATGGGTTTCGATAATCAATTTTAGAAAGTCTAACTATTTGCTAATTATGACTACAATGGAAACAAATCCAGAATGTAATGACTCAAGTGCTATAAATTGTATGCATTTGTTCGATGCACCAACACACAAAACCTTAACCTTTTCATCTGTTCTTCAACATCCATCACCATACAGAACCACAAACCTTTCTTTTCGATTCGAAACCAACCAAACATATCATCATCATCATGAGTTCATCATCAGCCCAAGGGAGTCCCTCAGCCCAACCTAAACCAAAATCGAATGGAGGCCGGAAGAAAGTGGTAATCAAGAAGATGGAAAATGAGAGTAACCTCCTGGTCACCTTTGCCAAGCGAAGACCCGTGGCGATGAAGAAGGCCAGCGAGCTTGTCACGCTTTGCGGGGCAGAAGTTGCACTTATCATACAGTGCCCTAGGGGCAAAAAGATTTACAGTTTCGGTCATCCAAGTGTCAAAGAAGTCTTCGATAAATATGTGTATGAAGTTGAGGCTCCAACTCCTGGCCCTTTAGACCGGATGGTTGCTGATCAACGGAACTCTAAGATGCGGGAACTTAACCTTCAGCTCACGCATGCTAAGAACGTACTTGCCCAGGAAAAAAAGAAAGCAGAAGAATTGGATTTTATCAAATTGCAAGGACAGGTTGAGAAATGGTATCCACCTGCCTTAGAAGAACTCAGCAAGGAGGAACTCCTCGAGTACAAGGAAAGGCTTGAGAAGTTCCAAAAGCTTATGAATGAGAAGGCCAAGGAAGCTTCGGTTCATGGTACTAATCAGGGGTCGATTCCAACTGATGCACCTCCAGTACTGCAAAATGGTGTAAACATTCATGGGGCCACACCATTTTCTATGTTTCGTTCAGCCGTGGAAGCTTTTACTCATAGAGATGCTCTTGGCCCGGTGAATATCCCTGATCCCACAGCCCCCAGTTCTAATCCTATTTTGACGATCCCAATAAGGTATAATAATGTCGGAAATATATATGGAGTAGCTGGTGGTTCAATATTCAACTCTAACCCTTGTTTTCAGCCTCCATTTCAAAATAATGGCGGAAACTTCTTTGGGGCAGCTACCACTTCATCATTCAGTTTTGCTCATGGTAATCAGATTTCAGTGCCTAGAAGCTTTGCACCGCCATTGCAGGATGATGTACAGATTGCTAGCAACCATGGAGAAGCCGGTATGATCAGCAACGATCAGAACAGTTATACTTGGCCATTTAGTTTCGACTTGGTTAATTCCTTTGCAGGTTTTTCCGGACCTGGACAACAGGAGACCACTAATAATACCATGAATGATATTAGTGCTCAGATTGAACCATACGGCGAAGACCTTACGTTTAATCTAGAGGAATTTGGTGATCTTTTCAGTGAATTAATCGACAGCTTGAATCTTTCTGGGGAGACGAGTTCAACGTTGCCTATTGCAGGGACTAATAGTTCTTGGCCTTCCCAGAACCCACTTCCTCCCACTCCTAATGTTATGATTCCATGGACAACCGCTATGAATCCAGAAGCTGGACTTAATGAGGGAACCGGAGGTTTGGGTGCATACAATGGATTCAACAACGAGGGAGATGGCGGTTTGGGCACACATACTGGATTCAACAACGAGAGAGCTGGCGGTTTGGGCACACATACTGGAGTCAACAACGAGGGAACAGGTGTTTTGGGGCCATACATTGGATTCAACATTGAGGAAACTGGTGGTTTCGGGTTCAACAATGAAGGAACTGTTGGTTTGGACTCATACAATGGATTCAACAATGAGGGAATTGATGGATTGGGTCCAAATAATGGATTCAATGATGTCAATATCAACGATACATCTACTTGGCTGAACAATAGCACCATTGTCTATGGCTCATTCACTGGATTCAGCGATGGAACTAGTGGCTTGGGTTTAACCAATGGACTAAACAATGAAATCGGAGGTTTGGATCCATTTGCAGGATTAAATGATGATTTGAGTGATCTGTATGGTGGATTCAACAATGACATTGATGGTTCTGGTGCATATGGTGGATTCAACGATGACACTAGTGCTTTGGGTCCAGACCTGGGATTCAACGATGGCATTGCTGGTTCTGGCATAAACCCTGATTTCTATGATGGCCTTGATGGACTTGATCCATCTAGCGCATTCAATGATGGTGCCGGTGGATCGATCTTTTAGAGATTTTTATTTTTATGATAGGGGTTATATAGTATGCTCGCATAAATTAACCCGTTTGTGTGCATCTTTGATTATCTAAAATTTCCAATAATGTATTAAAGAGTTCTCTCTACAATCGTAAACAAAACCACAAGCTATGTGCAACTTCACTATTGGAGGGAAAGAACATGAATATGATCATACAAAAAATGGAAGAATCAAATAAATCTTCTTGGATCAGTAACATTGATCTGCCAATGTCGATCTATTGATCCATACTTATCTTTAGCTTCCTTCCGGTCCCGTTCAAGCTCAAACTTTCTCCAATCTGATAACCCACAAAATGCTTGCAACTCCGTGTCCATGGCATCGTGCACCTTCCACCACCGTGTATGTGCCACGTCGCTCGCGTACACATGTTGTTCCGGGATGTCAAAGTTGCAATCATAGTCCCGATAGCATAGCCAAGGCTTCAACCCGAGATAGTGTATCGAATACAACTTCGGAGGATCTGATCCGAACAGTTGATTCTTGACACTAGTCTCTATGGTCGAATTGGACCAAAAGTTCTTCAGGAAGTTCACTCTCCTAGGAAACCTGTGCCACCAAACGAAAACCTCATTCAAGAAGCCTTGATCTCCTCCATTGTATGATACGATCTCTTTGGTACGTTTCATGAACATGTGGAACGTGCAATTTGAAGGTTCGATAACCATAATGCCTGTCAGAGAACAAAATCAGTTAATTTCAAAAAAATTTATAAGTTCGAACTTCTATTTGAGTTAAGATTAGTTATAAATACCCGAATTGAAAATGGATCCGTCATTTCCAGTGGCAGACATTTGAGGGAAACTAAACAAGATGTCAAGGTTACGCAAAACAATGACGTCGGAATCGATGAATATGATTTTGTCATAGTCCGTGAGCTGCCATAACCGGAACTTACTATAGTTGTACTCATTATAGGAGTTTTTCTCGGCTCTAGGGTTGCGGATCCGTTTGATGAACCGGAGCTTCCACCCAGCCCGTGCAAGGGCATCGCGTTTGGGCTCGGAGATGGAGGTGTCAAGGAGGAGTATCAGGTCGTGTTGGGTTCCCGACTGAACTAGGCTCTGGGCTAGTGTTATTGCACCACAAACATAGGCTTCGGAGGAGTGGAGAACCGTTGCGAAAGCTTCTCGCTTTGGTTTCCTTTCGTGAATACCTTTAATTTTCGAAATATCGTACACATTATCGATTCCTGCACATGTTACTTTTAATTAAATGTTTCACTTTCACAATAATTCAAACTTAGTCGAAAGTCTAACCAATTAAGTTATCAGCTAGTTACAGATTTCATGGATGAAATATTGGAACAATGTTCTTCAGCATTTGTTGTTAGCAAGAAACAATAATTGCATGTACGATCATGTAATTATAATCAATACTACCCAATTAGTGATAACAATAACTAAATTAGGGGTGGTTGAATTTAGAACCACATCTTTTTGTTAAAACATGAAGTCATACATTACCAACTTTTGAAAATGAAATTTAAGCGACAAATGAAACCAAACACGACATCTTTATACCTAACAAGTTTCACTACTACGGGCAATATTGCAATTAAAGTCATCTCTTCAAGTTTTTAGCTACCAAATCTCTTAAAATTAGTCTCTTTTATTGGTCACCCACCACAAATGTAAATTGGAAGATTGTGCTTTTACCGAACCTACATTGCACGAAATAAAATTGTGTATATGATTATCTAGTGCTCACTCAAGTATAATAATTGCGGGTTTCCAACATATTCAAAAGGTTATGGAACATTAATTGTGCATAATTAAGCGATAACAATGATTAGGGACTGATTGGAGTACCATTCAAATGTCCATTTAATGATACTTGAGATTTTATGTTTATATTAAAATGGCTCTACAGTAACAACATTTTTCTCTACTTATATAATAAATCTATAATACTCTATTCAATTACAATTTTATATCAAACACATTTTTAACAATCTCACTACAATTCTGATAAATATTCAGGCATTTAAATTAAGTAATTTAATTTACATGTCAATCAATCCTTAGATATTACTTATAAGTCAATACTGATGCATGTTGCTAATTTTAATCCAAAGTTCCTTGGTAGGTGAAAACTTACAACAACTAACAAGCAGCAAAACAGTGTCTTTTTCTTCACTCTTTGTTTCTCTATAGTACTTAATTTGAAGTACTATGCGGATTAATTAGTGCCTAAATGCAATTAAGATCTCAAATGATTTTTAGGATATATGGTTGATGGCAAATCTTACGAATCTGTACTGTTTCAACTGTTTTAGCTTCTGGATATCATGCACATTACTGACCATCAACCATTTCATGTAGAAACATTTAAGCAAGAGGATTATGTATGACCTACTGGTATACTTATGAACTATATGATGCAGAACTATTTCTCTGTTCCTAAAATGCGAATACTGGAACGTAATTAACTCAATTGGTTAGTCTGAGGTACGGAACTGAGTCTGATCCTGGCTGTACGCCTATACGGTTCATCAGTTCACAATGATGTAATAACAATGGAGGATATAGTACATACCTTTATCCCATAGAGGCAGGGCTAAAGTACATGATCCAACAGGCAGGGAAATCTTCTGCTCAAGCCTGTCCATCTCCGGCCTAAAGTACCACCACTCTCCCTCTCTTTTCACCAAATTGTCACACCGGAACAGCTCCGGCATTGGCATACATTTGCTCACGAAAACTACCTTGACCTTCCCATTCCAACCCCTCCTTCCTCTCCTCACAGCCATATTCGCCGCAATCAAATGGACTTGAAGTCGGAACACGTCTCTGTTCCATCCTTCCTCAGGAGCTTTACAGGGCAACTTGGCGACGATCATGTCCATGTAGGCGTACTTTTTGTACTCCGGCATTGGTATTTCGGGGCAAGACGTGCCTTCAAGCTCTTCCTCTTCGTCTATCCACTCCGGGAACAATGCCTCCCATTTGAATAGCTCGGTCACTTGAGGAAACGTTATTGGAATTATCTGACCATGCACCTTCCATTCGGAAACATTTTCATCTTCCATGTTTATCATTCCAATCTTCATACCCCCTCCAATGCCACTCAAGAAACTCGGCTTCTCCCTCGTGATCAGTTCTTTACGAGCTGTCATTGCGAGACTAGGCTCCTCCAGCATTGCCTTCATCTTGATTGCATTATCCTTCTGGTCACAAAGACTTCAAAATCAATACACAAACAAATTTCAAGAAAGTATGACTACTTTATGACCACAACTTTTACTAGTCTAGCCGACACAGAAGTGGCAAAAACTACTGGTGCCTAGCTCACCTAGCTCACCTTATGATGACACTCGTGTAACGAACATTTAACAAGTAACGCGGCCTGCTCATGATAATCGGAGGCGGAAGGGCCGATGAGAAGGATCGCATACAGAACCAAGAAGAATGCAAGGAAAATGAGGTTGATCCTGATGACCATAGACTTTGAAGAAGTGGACTTGAGCATCTTCTTGAACACCATTATATAGAAAGATCAAAACATAAATGTGGTCTACTTATATATGATATGATCAATGAGTCTATATAGAGGCTATAAAGCTAATGTGTAGAAAGGCAAATGATTTCTACAAGCTGTGATCTTTTCCAAAAGGGTGTATAAATCAGTAAAACATGAGTATCTGGTTAGAGGATTAATATAAGAGTGTACTATTGATGAATATTAAGCCCCTTTGAGAAGGTTCCACATGTCATGTTGCCTTGTTTTGGGCCTTTCTTGCCTTGGAGATAAAAGGCTAGGAACAAGTATTCTGGTTTATATGTTTTTTCTATTTTATTAATGAAGTCAGGTTTATATGTTTTTGCCATATGGTGAAACATCAGATCACAAATTATCTAAAACTTCTGTTATGTACTTCCCATACTGCCCTTGGTCTTACAGTCCTAGACTTTAAGGCAAGATAATCTTTTCTTTAATATGAAATTAAGAAATTTCCGTATTTGCCTACTGGGGTGGTAAACGGACAGACAGATCCGTAAATGACCTTTAGTTCACGAACATTTGACAAACATATGATTTAAATTTCACTATGGACGAATCATACTTGATCTGGTAATAAGAAATCGATATTCAAATTGAACTTGGATATTTTCGGTTATCTTCCTTATTAGTAGAATCAAGCCCTACCAAACTAAGGGCTGAGTTCTTGTTAATGTTTCACTCATGTAACAACATTGATCCCACCTTCAAATTATAAATTAATCTCATTAATTATCATTAGTTTTTTAAATACCACTCTTAGTATTGTAATACACAGTTGACGTGAATGATATCATATTCTTATCTAATATTCTCTCTATCAATGAATACTTTTGCTATAATTTTTCTCAACAGTTTTTGTGATTTATATACTTGTTCTCCGACCTCCGTGATAGGCGTAGATCAATATGCACTTTTATAGTTGTGCTATCAACTTCTAATAAGCAAGGTACATGTCAATGCTCAATCCTACCGCTTTCCTATCCACCAACCTTTGATTTCATATGCACTTATTATAAAAACCAATCATTATAAATTTATAATGTTAACATATTAAAAACGATATTCATATCAAATCGAGTTCTTCTTTATTATACCAAGTCTTTGAAATACACTTTGATTTTAAACGTGATTACTCTAAAACATTTTCATAAGGTTATTGATGTGTCACGTTACTCAACAATGAGCGATCCAGAATGGACTTAAAACATTTCAATAATTATAATTTTTTTCCTTTCTTTCAATTCGGTAACTACTTAATTATCAAATTATTGAGTTTGGGTTTGATTATCACACCATACCAGAAGACATTAAACTTTCTTTTATCATAGTACAGCTTTATAGCGTGTTGGAGTTGGACCATCTCTGCTTCTACAGTGTAATCAACAATTCAACATCACATCACACCATTCACAAGTTATTTAATAATGATTAGTCTTAAACATGAGGTAATTAGTGTTAGCCACTAAAAATATTATCAATCTTAATATCATAATTCTGATGGTTGGAAAGAATGTTGCTCAAGAACATGGTGCATGTTTGGTGGAGCTTGATTCAATTTGTTACCCTATCAAGTGATTGGATTAAATTTGTTTGGCAAATGTCAATCATATAACAAGAGTTTTTGGCACATCTGGCAGCGAAAACTCCACTTTATCTCAGTCGCCTCTTAGTTTCATGTTGGACCCCTAACTGGATTCGAAACTGTGCAGTTGAACAATCCGCACAGATCCAGAAGACCAGAATCAGTATGAGAGAGACACAGGAAAGAACACATTGTTAGTCAAGCACTTGAAAGTTGAAACTTTCAGTTGTTGCAAATCAGACTCATATTTGAAAATTTTATGGCATTTTCATTGTGCAGTGCATTAAACTAAAGACAAGATGCAGAATTATAAACAATATATCAATATTTGATGAACAAAAAGTGCAGTCTGTTGTAGAACTGTTTAAAAAAATTATCTAGTGCTCTACACTTCACAATGTACATAAATCAGAGAAATTCTGATATTAAATCCACTATTTCTAACACCTACTATCAAATCTATGTACTTAAAAGAAAGAAAGAAGAAAAGAACCACCACAGTGCACATTAATGGCTATGGCAATTCAAAACCCAGGTCTTCTAAGCAACATCACTATCTGACCAGTCCAACACTAAAATGCATACTGTGAAACAAGATACAACTACACAAAAGCGGTTCTTCGGGCAAATACGGTAATAATAAATTTGTCCCTTCTAATGGCACAGATCAGGCACAAGATATAGACGGCGATTCTTATATTTTACTTTCAGGCAATGATATTAATGCCTTGTTTTCTCATTGGGTGGCAGTACAGGGGGTTTTGTCGCTGCACTTTAGCTCTCCCATGAATCGACTTCGAGTTTATGTACCTTGAACACCTCTATTCACTTGATGTGGAGCTGCTTGCTTACTACTCTATTTCAACTATCAAGGTATGGTAACTTCCAGTAATTCCATGTGTTAAAAGCTTCCTGCAGAAATATCAAGATTCATTAAATGTGGAGAATTCATGTGATGGATATAGTGGGAGTGTGTGTGTGCTGATTAATGAACAAAATATGCTCGAACTTCGGGTGCAAAAATATGTGTCAAGGAGTAAGAGGAAGAATTTCAAGGGAAGAATTATGGATCAAGGAGTTACATGATGTCGACCAGTGGTCTTTTTCTCCCTTGAAAATCAACATTGACGAAGAGTCTTTGGCCCTTTATTTTTTGAATTAAAATTACCCAAGGAATCTAGAAATGTATCATGCCCCCAACATATGTGAGTTGGGCTGTTTTGAGAAGCAAATACGTGGAAATACAAGGTCCTTTAATCATTGTCCCCGGCTACGACTTTCATAGTTTGACACCATATTAAAATTGATTGAGGCCCAACTCCCCTAAAGGACTAATCAAAGGGAGTGATTTTGCCTCATGATAACACCTTACTAAGGACACGGAGTTTGCCTCTTCATGTTCTCATTCAAAAGAGATGTGGGAAACTTCCACAATACTGAATGAATTGCTTCACAATCAAACTGATAATGCAACAAAGAAAAGCAGGATACATACCTCTTCACATGATGACATTATAGGAAACATGCCGTGTACAAGGGTATGAAGAGACCCATATGATTTGGTGTCAACACGACGGTTTACAACTATCTCACCCTGCATACACAGCCACAGACACTTCAGTGGAACATCTTTATCCACAGAAATACCAAGCACAAATAATATCCTTGTTGTGTACCTTTGGGTTGATGATGAATATTTTATTCTTCGGTATTCCAACCTTAAGGTAGCTAAACTCATCAGTGTCTCTGTTTCCGAAACCAGCATAGAATGGATTTCTATCAGCAGGGAATAAAGCCTTGATATCCTGTTCAAACCCGATAAGAATGTCTTCCAATATTTTATTAAAAAAAAAGATTGCAGCAAAAATATAAATAACACAGACACAGCTAATATTTGATACGCACAATCACTAGACTGAATTAGAATCACAGGTACGTCCAGAAATGAATTAAGAAGCTTCACAGTTATAACGAGGCATGGTCATCTTATGAGAGAATTTCCTATTTAATCGCAAATTCCTAATATGTCCCAGGAGATCTTTGTTTTAATGTATCAAGCTAGTTAGAGTATACAACTTACTGCCAGACATGCGATCTTGAATTCATGAGGAGCTCTTCTAACAACTGCAAAAGCAAGGCACCCAAGGAACTTAGTACTTTCTACGTTAGTTGGGAAAGCTTTTCCTTACTAAGATATGCAGAACAAAATCAAGAAATTATAGTAAATTATATAACCAAAATTACCAAATGAACGAGTTCTAGAATTTCTCACGTAGGATAAAGAGGCATTAGTTCAGTGATAATTCATGGATGCAAGTAATACATTATTATCTTGAATTGTTAACCACCCCCCTCACACACCCACAAACCAAAAAAAAAGGACCAAGAGAAGGCTTATAATAGCTGTCATAATCTACAAAGCTTCTAATATGAAATAATAAAAGACAAAACTCCACTTCAGAATATTAAGCACGCAAGACTAGAAGATACTACACAGACTAGTAAGTAGATGGAGGAAGCAGTGACCTTCTCGAAATAGAGACGGAAACAGCCCATCAGGAGAAATAACAACAGGTCCATCTGGTAAGGCTTTTCCATCCTGAGAGTAGGTGAAAATCAAGTAAGGGCCACAGCAAAATCAACACATGATAGCTAAGAGAAATCGAGTTGGATAGGTCAACTAAAACATTTCACTGTTTTTCCATGGCTCATTGAGAAAGCGTCACACTTCTATATGGATTCTCTACCCTTAACAAAATAGGATATAGAAACCACACACCAATATAAGTACACTCTTGACCAGGAACATATTCAATATTCAGGCTTCCTGATAATCCCAAAGTTTGATAAATACACGTACGAAGAATTACCTGCTTGATGTTGAACAAAAATTGCCTGGTGTGGAAGGCCTGAGAAATGGAACGTGCACTTAGGAAAAGAAGCTGATATCCATTCTCCTGCAAAAATGCATATAACGTTAGTACCGTACGACTATGCATGTGGGATAGTTGCTCACTATTAATATATTGGAAGAATCACATATCATTGTTGGTTACCGGTTACATATCTGTGTTCTCATGGTACTGCTTGGGGTTGGCTTGCTGAAGGGTTTTGTAATTGTCAACTTATGTATCATTGTTGGTAACTTGGTATGGTGCATTATGCCTTTCGGAAATAAAATTTAAACTACTCCAAAAAAATGTACCTTGATTGCAGAGAAGAAATGAGCAACACCCGTCTGTGACCAATCCATGCCAACCAAAGGCATGACCTGTCCCAGAAGATCAGAACTGTAATGTAGAACAATAGCAAATGTATTACATAATGACCAATCGGAGATTTTACAGTCGACTTGTCTAAATTCACATTGACAAAAAGACCAAACATGAATGCTTTCCAAATTTAATAAGCAACAAGAGTGCTCGGGGAACAAGTAGATTCAGTAAAAGATAGGAGTCACATGGATTGACTCTAAACTTGAATTGATGGAGTTAGGGTTAATGTGTATCATTTGATGTATGTGATGCTTGCTAGCTGCTGATTCTATCATGAGCCTACATTTCAGTCGATATACTTAATTTGGATATTTCTGGATATCTGATGCTCAACGAGTCAACGTAGCTGAGAAGTAAGAACTAATCATCTCTATTTTAATGGTATCAAGTTTTTACTAATCTTAGGTGGTACCAAGTTTCACATCAAGGCTTGTCACAATTTTTAATGGCCAAACTTGTGTAAGAAATCAGGGGATAGGAAAAGCTATATAACAGCTACGTAGAAAGGGAAACAGAACAACATAAGGCAATTCGGATCTCCTCTTTATTTATTAAGCTATGCGGATGAATCCTGTTGATAAACTGAATCAATGTCTCTGTGAATTAAGTTTTTAAGAGAGATAAATTAGTTCAGTGAACTAATTATCAAAATTCCTATCTGAGGCAGCTTAGGTGAACGTTTTTAAGGAAAATATGTCAAGTGGCCTGACAACACAGGCTCTCAACAGCATGGGGAGATATCAAAATTTGCACTATCTACAACTTTTAAGTAGTAAGGTAGGGACATATTACCATTTACCAAATTCATACTGCTAAGTGATTAAACAAACTTGAAGCAGCTTCACAGCATTATCTAAACAAAGGGAGCTTCTGCGTGGACGGATTGGTCGCAAAATCTAATGTCTGGTTCAATATGCACATGTCACCAGAGATTATGGTCTACGAATTCCACAAACGATAACCCTCTAATTTGATAGAGACAAAAAGATAATAGCTTGGGAAATTTAGGTAGTCATACGCCAAAAATTAATTTCCATCATCTAGGGGATGTATATTTACGCTTGTATCATGAACTTAGATAAATTGAGATGAGATTGCATGAGAACTTATACCGGGTAATTGTTCCATCAACATCAGAGATCACAATTCGACTGTCCCATCTCCACAGAAAAATATGAGCGTCAACCTGAACATGTAATCTTCCCATCAGTATACCAAGTCTAAACGTAGTCATTTACAGAAATATATTCATGAGAATAAAAAACAGAGAAGAAAGGCACTAGGGGAAGGGTGGAGAAAACTCTTAAGCACAAAACAATCATGAATTAGACTAAGTCACCTGTTGATTACCCATCATTGCAGTTGAGAAAGTGAAAACCACGACATTCTTCCCCTCCTTCAAATTCAAAGATGCCAGTTGCTCAGAAGTCGGAATAAGTGTTATTATTTTCTTCTTGCCAATGTTGATCTTTGGCGCACCATTAGACGCCTGCGACTCATTTGTGTTGCCAGTCTTTGTAGGACTATAAGTTTGACCGCCAACTGTAACCGTGGGAGATACTTTCACACTTCTAGATTTCTTAAAAGAGAATGGCCAACCTCTCCGGCTTCCATCAACTGGTTTAGGTGGAATCTCCATATGGCCTGATGTTTTCAACGGCATTCTGTCAGATTAAATACTTTGAATACCGAAAAGAACCTTTTCAAAGTGAAAGGGAATGGAAACTAATGTCATTACCAAAGCATATCTTGACAGTTAAAGATAGAAACGAAACTTACTAATCCAAAAAATTTAGCCAAGTAGACGAAATAAAAGATTCACGGCTCAACCACAAAGAATATAATTCATAGCTTTCACGTGGACAAAGAATTGGTGAAATTACTATAACTAAGGAAGAAAACATATTACAATTCTTTTATCTTCCTTCATTCTCGGCATATATATCAGCATATAACTATTTATGCAAGTTTCACAGGCCGATAATCAAAACCAAACAGGGAACAAAACATTTTCCTCTACGGACAAGACCCTCTCAAATCCTACAGCTGATATACGATTAAGAGACAAAAGCATCATTCCCACTCCCTCCCTCCAAATTTTCTTTCCAGAAAAATGATTTTTAAAAACTTACTGTTGCATATTATTTTATTCACACATTTCCGTAGACTACCCAATATCCACTTTTATATAGGGAAAACTCACACAAACACCTCACTTGAAAGGAGTGGTCACTTTTACTTCAAGGATCATTATTGAGTAAAGCATTAAGCATCCCTCAGTATACAGTCATTAGTATTTTCTAAGTGGTACAAGTAGAGTACAACCTCTCACTGGTAGACAAGGCAGGTCTGGGCTTGAAAAAGTAAGTTTTTGTGACTCTTGTCAAGGTTTCAAGGGTTGAAATCAACCTATTTCCAATAAGTGTGTGTAACCACACACTCTAACCCTGCATAGCCCAAGAGCACAGGAGGTTTTCCCTTTATAACTAAGACATAAACTTAGTTAATAATGTGCTCAGAGGCACTACCACGGTACCACCAAACCAACAGATTTCTCAGGAGATGGAAAATTTATAGGCATAGACAAGAAATCATCAGGAAAAGTATCAAAGCACAAAATGTCTGACATTTCTAGTAGCCAATAGAATAATTACAGTTACAGCAGGGTGTATATCTAAGTGAAGAGCATGGTACTGTTCTTTCCTACTAGCTATGAGCAAATAAAGATCCAAACAGTACTAACTGAAGCTTTTTAAATTGATTACAGAATTTGAGATTAGAAACAATAGTTCAATAATCAAAGTCATGGTATGTTGTATTTTGTGAATCTATTCTAGAGCCAAAGTTTATTTAGCCTACTTTTTCAAATTTTATCTGCATGCATCAGAAGTCCTAAGAAAACATACGATACTCGAAGTACGGTAAGAATAGTTAACATGTTCAGTATTCATCAAATAAGAGAATTGTCTTACCAACAGGGAGATTCTGGGATCCTGCATGCTCCTTTATAGTGTTCTCCATATCTTCAGACATTGGCTGAATGCAGTGTGCTTGGTCATCATAGTTTACGCTTGCGTGAGGTGAAGAGCCAAGATCGTGTTCATCACAAATAGTACTTATAGGTAACATACTGGGCAAAGACCTCGCTGCTCTTGTAGGTTCCTCGCACTGGACATCACCAATTTTGCTTATATTAACATCACTGGACACGTTTCTTAACCCTGTTTTCTCCAAATCAGAGTCGAAAAACTGGTCTAGTGAACAATTGGAGCACCGCTGGCTTTGACTGGATCCAGTGTCCCCATCAGCAACTCTTACTGAAAATATAGAATCGCCTTTTTCCTCTTCATTATCTACATTAATGAGCTCAACATGCTCAGTTTCTCTAGAATCCAAGCCCTCCAGTTCACCGAATAAGAGAGATTCTCCATTTGAGTTTCCTTGTGATAAATTACACGGAACATCACAATCATGGCTTTCTGAAGTGGCGTACACTACTACTTCAGACGTAGAAAAATTTTCTTCGTGCATGAAAATGGTCTGATCCTCATTTCCTAAGCAATGGTTGATTGAAGTGCTACATTCATCAATAAAGACCCTTTCATCCATCAATATAGATTGTTCCAAATTTGATGTAGTATCACCTTGAACACCCCCGATTTTAGCAGTATGTTCTGACGTTGAGCATTTCATTTCCGTATCATTGTCCTGAAGAGTTTTCTCTGCTTCCTGACAGCTTGGAGGAACACCGGGACTTCTTTCATCATTAGTACTAACAACAGGTTGCACATCCTGGCCAACTCTTTTTAAAATAGATTCAGCAGGAAACCGTGAATCAGTATCTCTATTTCTTCTGGGAGAAGCAAGATTGGTAGACCATTTCAACTCCAAGAGATCAGCTGCCATCTCAGCACGATCCATAGAATCCGTTCTAATAACATCCAATTCATGTTCGTCCGGTGGAACCCCTTCACTTTGAGCTCTGCCTCCAAAAAGTCCGAAGATCCTAGATCGACGAGAAGTGGTCCTAGATATAACATTCACATCACCCTCACTGACATCCGTATCGGACCAGCTACTGCAACTCTTGGATTTCATCGACCTTCTACTCACATTTTGCCCATCCGTATCCTCCCCGGACGAGGAGGGAGGAGAAAACGCAGAAGACACCTCCTCATCCACATCAACCTCTTTCACAAAACAAGCTTGCCCTTTACTATCCAAATGCATATGGAAGCTAGCTTCCTCACCATTAACACTAATTCTAACCAACTTCTCCTTCGACTTCAACACCCCCTGGAACTTACCGAAACGCACATACCAGGGGGAAGACTTATAACTACCATCCGGTTGTAGCACCACAATAATATCAACAGCACCACCAAATGGATGAAAAGTCCCAGATACAGTATATACACCTTTACTTATGTAGCTACCTAGTCTCCCCACAGCTTGCATCTTGAAAAGAATTAAAAAATAGTTCCTTTACACTCCCAAGTCCCAACTAACAGAATCTCCAAACAACAGAAACTCCAAGATCGAAAACCCTTTACCCCAATCCAACCAAATCGATCAAGAATTCATCCTCTCCTCATTCCCCCCATCTATCAATCACAACCCAGATCAAGAAACAAAATAAAGAACAGAACTTTGAGTCAGATAGCTAAAAAAAATCTGTCTTTTAGAACAAACAACCAAATGGGATACAAGTAATCAAGATAGCATTAAACAAAATCAAGAAATCAGAGAGGAAATAGAGCTAAAAAAAGGAAACTAGTGTGAATCAAGAATAGGAAAAAGAAAGAGAAGACAAGGGCACATGTGAAGAAGAAGAGCAATAAACCGCCAAAGGGTATGCGTTGAAGAGTAGTCTGATTAATTAGTAGTGGGGTTGAAAACAAAGCATATTCTTTTGTTGATTAGTATAATTCGAATGCTGCGTCGATATGTATGTATCTCTAAGCACGCATCTATCCATCAATCATTTGGATTGGTAATTTGGTACTCTGACTTTCATGATGAACACAAACACACTACACAAGACAAGACATAATTTTGTGTGCAGTGAATTTGATGTGTGTGTGTGTGTGTGTCAAATCTCAGATTATGTATGTACCTTGAATGAGAGGGATTTGTCAACCGTGAGAGAGTGAATTGTTTTTGCTGAGTTTCAGTTTTGGATCGATCATTAATTTTTGTTTGCAGATGTATATACGTGGGATCTCAATAATGTTTGGAGGTGATCAGTATGATGACTCTGATGACACGTTGGTTCACTTTTAATGAGTTTGGTTGGGAGATTTTAGCCACTATAGTTAGTGTGTGTAAGACTTAAATCGGCTGTTTGGTTCATTCTAATTCGAACTGTCTCTAATATAACTATATTTTTAAATAATTTTTCAACTTAATACGACTAAATTTTAAGATAATTTTTCGACTTAACTTAATCGAACTTTAACCACCAATAATATATAATCCACCAATAAAAGCACATTTAAAATTGAAATTCAAATTATTAATAATTGTTAAATTAAAATTTACGATGAAAATGAAAATGAGTAAATATGCGAAGAAAAAGAAAATTCATGCCACTTTAGTCCTCGTCGGATCAAAGTGACACTTCACAGTTCCATCCATAAGCTGGTTCAAGAATCCAAAAGAATTTGGACACAATCAGAGGATAAAGTTAACATATTCCAGAATTCAAGAGGCAAATTGTCCATTACCCAAAGTTGAGAGTTTTTGAAGCTATTTTGTCCCTTTCAATTTTAATTCAGATTTGAGAGCTTCAATTGTCTTCTTTTTTCATCCTACTCTCGAGCTTTCTCAGGTAACCTCGCTCGATTTTCCTCATCTCTGTTGATTTACTGCTTCCACTACTTTTTGTCTACTTTGTTGACTTTTCATCGGTAAGATATTAGATGAGATCAAAAGTCATCAGTAAGCTTTATTTGCAATGCGATGTAATCTAACATGTAATTTCTTGAACTGGGAAAAACTAAAATCTTTCAAGAAATTGGATGCTAATCTATTTCAATGCCAATTTGTTAATCGTTCCATTTTGGATGCTTTGCTGTGATTGACTGCGCTTTGTTAGCTGAGAAGTACCATGCTTCCATTGTTGTGATGGTTGTTTATAAATTGGTTTTGTGTTTCATTGAATGGGAACGATTTTAAATTTCCTTGAAAGAAATCTTTTTTAAGTGAATTTCAGTTTAGTAGTAGAATCTATATCAGGTTGGTGTTTGCCAATGTGTATATGCTACATGATGAGCACAAAAAAATCAAATAAGTAGTTATTTGGTTTTAGTTATATGTCTTGCTATTTTCTTGTACCTTTTATTTCAAACATTTCGTGTTTGTATAGTTCAAAGGATTTTCCTTTTAGCCGTATGGATTTCAGGAATAAGGATTTTACTAGTTATGTGGATGTGTCAGGATCAGTTGCTGCTATTCATACTATATGTCCTGATTATTATTACTAGTCGTTGAGGTTTTAGATTTTAGAAACTTAGTGTAAGTTTCTTTTGGATTAGGAGAGCTTAAAAGGCAGTGGCTTGTTTCATGTTTGTTGCATTCATGTTGTTTTCTTGTTAGTGCCTAAGAATTATATGTACATAGATTTAATTTAATTTTCTTGCTTTTATTATAAGCTTGCTGTGATGTTTGACAGGTATCAAGTCATCTGGCAATTTGGCTGAGTAGCATACGCAAGTGTTCTCGAGAGTTCAAGCAATCTAGTTTTCTCTCAAAGTCCGAATAATGGGAAGTGTTGACATGCCTAAGCTTAAATTTTGCATTGATAGAGGAGGCACATTCACAGATGTCTATGCTGAAATTCCAGGAAGGTCTGAAGGACGGGTCATGAAGCTGTTATCCGTTGACCCAGCCAACTATGATGATGCTCCAGTTGAAGGAATCAGGAGGATTCTGGAAGAATTCACGGGTGAAAAGATTCCTCGAAGTTCAAAAGTTCCCACAGATAAGATTGAATGGATTAGGATGGGAACCACGGTGGCGACAAATGCATTGTTGGAGAGGAAAGGTGAAAGAATTGCACTTTGTGTGACTCGGGGTTTCAGAGATCTTCTGCAGATTGGGAACCAGGCAAGGCCGAATATCTTTGACCTTACAGTCTCAAAACCAACGAATCTTTATGAAGAGGTTGTGGAGATTGATGAGAGAGTTGAGCTTGTTCCTAATGAGGAGTTAACAAACTCTGATTCTTCTGCATCGGTAATTCAGGGTGTTTCTGGTGAGTTTCTCAGGATTGTGAAGCCACTTGATGAGGACTCTCTAAAGCCTTTGCTTAAAGGTCTACTGGAAAAAGGAATTAGCTGCTTAGCAGTAGTGCTACTTCATTCTTATACTTACCCACAACACGAAATAGCCCTCGAGAAGCTTGCCACAAGTATGGGCTTCAAACATGTGTCTCTGTCGTCCTCTCTGACTCCAATGGTTCGAGCTGTCCCTCGGGGTTTTACAGCATGCGTGGATGCTTATCTAACCCCGGTTATTAAGGAGTACTTGTCAGGATTTATATCCAAGTTCGATGAAGGGCTTGGCAAACTAAACGTTCTGTTTATGCAATCAGATGGTGGGCTGGCACCCGAAAGTAGGTTTTCAGGCCATAAAGCAGTTTTATCAGGTCCTGCTGGTGGAGTAGTGGGATACTCTCAAACTACTTACGGAATTGAAACAGAAATGCCCCTTATTGGTTTTGACATGGGTGGTACATCGACTGATGTGAGTCGATATGCTGGGAGCTTTGAACAAGTCATAGAGACACAGATTGCTGGGGCAATTATCCAAGCACCTCAGCTTGAGATAAATACAGTTGCTGCTGGTGGTGGATCAAAGCTGAAGTTTCAGTTTGGAGCTTTCAGGGTAGGACCTGAATCAGTAGGTGCACATCCTGGTCCAGTTTGTTACCGTAAGAGAGGAGAGCTTGCTGTGACAGACGCAAATCTTATCCTTGGATATGTGATTCCTGATTATTTCCCGTCGATATTTGGACCAAATGAGGATCAGCCTTTAGATATTAATGCAGCAAGAAATGAATTTAAGAGACTAGCAGAACAAATTAATCTCTACAGAAAGAGCCAGGATCCAACAGCAAAGGACATGACTATTGAAGAGATCGCACAGGGATATATTAATGTTGCAAATGAAACCATGTGCCGTCCTATCCGCCAGCTGACGGAAATGAAGGGCCATGAGACGAGGAACCATGCACTTGCTTGCTTCGGAGGAGCTGGGCCACAGCATGCCTGTGCTATTGCCAGGTCCCTAGGGATGAAAGAGGTAATAATCCACAGGTTCTGTGGGATTTTAAGTGCTTATGGTATGGGAATGGCGGATGTTGTGGAGGATGCACAAGAGCCATATTCCGCTGTTTACAGTCCTGAATCTGTCTTGGAGGCCTCTAGCAGGGAGGGGACCCTCTTAAAGCAAATAAAGCAGAAGCTGCAACTGCAGGGGTTCAACGAAGAAAATATTACCACTGAGTCATACCTAAATCTAAGATACGAGGGGACCGACACTGCCATTATGGTAAAAAGTCCTGTAAAAGAGGATGGATCGAGAGGAGATTATGCTGTACAATTTGAGAACTTATTCCAACAGGAATATGGATTCAAGCTTCAAAACCGGAAAATTCTAATATGTGACGTCCGGGTCCGCGGGACTGGAGTCACTAACATTCTAAAGCCTAGAGCTCTGGAGCCTTCTCTGGGATCAGCTAAAATTGAAGGTTACTACAATGTTTATTTCGGGAACGGTTGGCATGATACGCCCATGTACAAGCTGGAAGATCTTGGATATGGTCATGTTGTTCCTGGTCCAGCAGTAATCATGAATGGTAATAGCACTGTTATTGTCGAACCGAGCTGTAAAGCTATCATCACGAAGTATGGTAACATCAAAATTGAGTTAGAGGCCCTTCAAAATATTGTCGAAGTGTCCAAACAAGTTGCAGATGTCGTCCAACTCTCAATCTTTAATCATAGATTTATGGGCATAGCCGAACAGATGGGACGCACCTTGCAGCGGACATCTATATCAACAAATATTAAAGAAAGATTGGATTTCTCTTGTGCTCTTTTCGGTCCTGATGGTGGTCTTGTTGCAAATGCTCCTCATGTTCCGGTGCACTTAGGAGCCATGTCCAGCACGGTTCAGTGGCAGCTGCAATACTGGGGCGATCATTTGAATGAAGGAGACGTCTTGGTTACAAACCATCCTTGTTCTGGAGGTAGCCATCTTCCTGATATTACCGTGATCACTCCTGTTTTTGACAAAGGGAAACTTGTTTTCTTTGTTGCGAGCAGAGGACACCATGCGGAGATTGGAGGTATGTTTGTTCTCTGAAATCTGATATTTGGTTCTGTTATGATAGTTTTTAGTACTCCACATACCTATTAGTGTTCGTGTAACGCTTAGGAACTTAGCATTTTCTTGTTGAAGAAATTACAATTTTTGTTATCTAAATTTACTTGTGAAATTGGTTGCTAATACAACTGGTACCATTCAATTTGATTTTTCTTTTACTTCTAGATAAGGTGTTTTTCCTGAACTTGTGCATCAGTCATAACAAACGTTCCAGTATGTGTGGCAAAATTTTTACTCCTTCGTATTGACTTTCCCTCTGATCTATCAAGGTATTACTCCTGGAAGCATGCCTCCATTCTCAAAGTCTATATGGGAAGAAGGAGCTGCAATAAAAGCATTTAAGCTTGTGGAAAAGGGACAATTTCAGGAAGAAGGGATCACCAAACTTCTTTTGTTTCCATCCTCAGATGAATCTGTTCATAACATTCCTGGTACACGTAGGCTACAGGACAATTTATCAGATCTCCATGCACAAGTTGCTGCAAATCAAAGAGGGATATCACTTATCAAAGAACTCATCGAGCAGTATGGTTTGGAAACAGTCCAGTCATACATGAATCATGTGCAGGCCAACGCAGAGAAGGCCGTTCGAGAAATGCTCAAGTCAATTGCAGGGTCTGTTTCTGTGTGTTCTTCCAAGGAGGATGCTATCATAATTGAAGAAGAAGATTTCATGGATGATGGTTCCTCTATACACTTGAAGCTCACCATTGATCCTAAAGAAGGAGAAGCCTTCTTTGATTTTTCTGGGACCAGTCCCGAAGTTTACGGGAATTGGAATGCACCGGAGGCAGTTACAGCTGCAGCAGTAATTTATTGTGTTCGTTGTTTGGTAGATGTCGATATTCCTCTAAATCAAGGTTGCTTGGCTCCTGTAAAAATATACATACCTCCCGGTTCATTCCTTTCCCCAAGTGACAAGGCTGCAGTAGTTGGAGGTAATGTTTTGACGTCTCAGAGGATAACCGATGTTATTCTAACAGCCTTTCAAGCTTGTGCTTGTTCACAGGGTTGCATGAACAACTTGACCTTTGGGGACAATACCTTTGGCTACTATGAGACGATTGGAGGTGGAAGTGGTGCCGGACCTAGCTGGAACGGTACTAGTGGTGTCCAGTGTCACATGACAAATACTCGTATGACTGATCCGGAGATCTTTGAGCAGAGGTATCCGGTAATTCTGCATAGATTTGGACTGCGAGAAAACAGTGGGGGTGCTGGAGTTCATAGAGGAGGTGATGGAATTGTTCGCGAAATAGAATTTAGGCGCCCGGTCGTGGTGAGTATTCTCTCTGAGAGACGAGTGCATGCTCCGAGGGGACTTAAAGGAGGTGAAGACGGGGCTCGTGGAGCGAATTATCTTATTACGAAGGAGAAACGGAAGGTGTATCTGGGAGGGAAGAACACTGTAGAGGTGCAGGAAGGTGAGATTCTTCAGATTTTAACTCCTGGAGGTGGAGGATGGGGGTCTAGTTCATAAATGTCCAATTAACTGCAGCAGTGGTTTCTGTTAATGTGATATTTTTTATTTCAATTTGGCTATAATTATGATAATAATGTGTGAGCTGTATGGATGGATAAGTGAATAAAATATGCACTCTCTTCTTTAAATGTCTTCTACAATTGAGAAGACCACGTGTTAACTGATTGAGTTATTGATATGAAGTTTACCATATAGTTTTTTTTTTCTTTCATTAAGGAATATATACATAAACTGCAACAAAGAAGCACAGTTTAGTTGGGAAGGCACTTCACCCCCAACCAATAAGTCGGGAGTTCGAGTCACCTTTTAATCGATTCAAAAAACGGAAACTAAAAATCCAGAACGTAAGTCTGCAGACAACAGAGGAGCAAACCAGTCCGGACAGATGTCCCAAACATGTAAAACGGGATTAAGATGTCCGATTAACATATTAACCGAGCTATGTACATCAACACTATGTACACCTGAACAACTAACTTAACTATACAAACCATTACTCACTTAGCCAGACATTCGGCCACTCCATTAGCCTCCTGGTAAACAAAAGAAATCTATACCGCCTAAAAAATGTGTAACTGATCGAAGGGAATTTTAAATTTTGATAGATGAGTAACCAGTGCGACACCATCCAATAAACTATACAGTTTACGAATAGTTTACACTGTTACATAACGTTATATTCAGATACCACAAGTATCTCTAAACTTTACGATAATGTTGAAAATTAACTTAATATACTCATCTCGTTGTCATTAGACTCATTACCTACCCATAATGACAAATTATTATGGCCAATTTTAAGTTGAACACAAGTACAAATTCTAGAAGATTAACTCATTCACGTAAAACAAAGTCTACAACGACAAGCATTTGATTAATGTGTAGTTAGTATATTTTACTCATAATGAAAACGAGATCTTTTAATTACGTTTCTCGTTTATTTAAGTGTCATTATCTCATTCTCATTTCAACTTCTTGGTGAAAAGGCCACAATGAAATCGCATGTAAATTTCAACGATGCATCTCAACACACAAGTTAGTTCCAACTGCATGTATATTCTTATTATTCATAGTTAAGAAAGTTCCAACTGATTTCATGAAAATCAAAGAGTTATTACACCAAACTAGTTCTGATTGACCATAAGATGTGTAGTTGTGTACTAGGGCAATGAAGTAAAAGTACCTTGTATGGGTCGTTGTGTCATAGAGTCGTGTATTTTTATATAAAAATACCATACAAAAATTCAATATTTATTTCGAATTAAGATGGAGGAGATTGACACAGGCAATCCGAGGAGGTCTATTTTTAAAAATAAGGGTTTATAGATGTTAGGAGTGTAGTCTCAGTCATACTATCTCACATAGTTCGATCAACATGTTATGGGATAGTTTGTCAAACCGAGCACTCCTAACATCTTTTAAATCCACCTAGGAAGTTAGTCTAGTCATAACAAATGAAATGTAAGCAAGTGCAACTTGTTTAAACACCCTGGTAGACTTTTTTAATCAAAATTAGTCTACGTGGTTATAAATTCTTAGTTTAATTGTCAATGGTAGACTGATCAAGAGGAAAGTTGATTTGATCCAATATGACTGGGAATTGGGACTTAATCAATGGTGAATAGTAGTAGTAAACTGCAATAAATTGAGCAAAGAAAAAAAAACAAGTTGAAATTGGAGTTCTGATTTGCAAAATATGTACTAGTACTACTGTAGTATTCTGCTATATTCACAGCACTTCATCAGCACTTACAACTGTTTAACATAAAATTCTAGTTAAATTTATTCAATTAAAATTGAATTATTTGTATATAAAAAAATTTAATTTTAATTAAGACAATTCAACTGAAGTTATATCTCAAACAGTCTTGAACGTATTCATTAATTTCCGACACTATTCAAAAACCTATCAAACTATAATAGAAAAGTTATTTGGAAGCTGATGTAAGGCTATGGAAAGGTATACTTTGAAGTTTGATGTCATGGTAAAGAGGCTTCCTTCCAATTCCATCATACAATGAACAAGAATTGACATGACCAATTTTAATTTATACAAGGATCACAAATGAAATCAATATCAAAATCTCTACAAAATATAGTATAGTAGTATTAATTATTAGAACCTGTAATTATTTAAACAATTTAGTACATGCTTTTATCTTCTTCTTTTGTAGCAGCAATGGATTTCTTGCAATGAGCAATAGCAGCTGAAATAGCAGCCTGCAACTCTTCCATGTCACTATCAGTTTTAGCAACCGGAGCAGATATAAAACTAGTCTCACTGGCCACCAAATGCCCGCTATTCGTCGGAGAATTTCTCGTCGTAACCGGGGCAGACAGCCCCCCTCTCCTCCCTCTCAGTGGCTCCTTCTTCCCTTTCACCAGCAAATTACCCGAAAGCGAAGATTGGAACGCATCACTCTTCCCTTTCTTACCACCACTACCACTCCTGAACGAGCTCACAAAAGATGGCCTCATCAACCTCATGTAGTTCTTCAGGAACCTGACCACGTCGAACTTCGCCCCGCTCTTCCTCTGCCTCTCCTGATCATCGTAGCTCTTCGCCTTCGTCGACTTCCCGAACAGGGAGAACGACTTCGCTTTCACTCTCGCTTTTGGCTGGTCGGTACTACTAACTTCTTGATCGTCGATTTTCGGTTCGCTTTGTGGCGAAAGTTCCTTTATAGGTAGTGTAAAGCTGTCCAATGAGTTGGTTGAAGAACGAGGCGATACCGGTAAGTGTGAGAGGAGGTGTAGAGGGAGCAAGTGACCATGGAAGAAGATATCCCCGGCAGGGGTCAAGTTTTCGGGTATTTTTGAGGACTGGAGGGAGATTGTGAAGGAGAATTCATGAGAAGGAGAAGAGGAGTTAGAAGACACTAGCTGATGTTCTTGTTCTTGTTCTTGTTCTTGTATTGGAACCTGTGGTCCATTGTTCATGATGAGCAAATTGAAGTGTTGAAGAAGTGGTATTGTTGTTGTTGTTGTTGTCTTGTTATTCTTTCTTTCTTTCTGTTGTTGATTCTCTGGTTGAAAATGTCAGGCTGAGAAGGGAGAGAGATAAGGATAATTTATCATCAGATGAAGAGGAGAAGAAGAGAAGACAGACAGAGAGCAAAAAGGAGGTTTGTTTGAGAGTGTAAGGAAAGTCCTGTGGGGGCTTTGTGTGTTCACTTCTATACTTCTGTGTTTGAGCCTCTTGCCTTAAATTTAAACTAGTTACTCTTGTCTTGTCTTTCTCAATCATTGCTTGCAACCTTAATTATTTGCTATTAATTTCACTCACCCAAGTGTCTTTGGGTCCAATCCATTAATAACTCATCAATGTGTGTACAGTATACTGCACTTTATATCGCATTTCATGCCAAATCATTATAAAATCAGATTCTTTTATTCTCTTGAACTGAAATTTACAAAATTACACTAAACTGAACTGAATTGGACTGAAATAAAATATAAACAATAACTAAGCAGAGTTAAACTTATAAACAAGTTTGATGTATGTAAAATCAAATAATTGTATTGATGATATGAGGAGTTTAACTCCAAGATTTGATACAACTCGATGATACACAATAAAGTTAACTAACTAAACTCAAACTAACTAACTAACTAACTATATTAACCAACCTAAATACAACTAAATACTCTTAAGACCCCTCCCCCTCAAGATGCATATGTATGTCTACAAGATGCATCTTGGATACAAATGAGAAAAGAGATCACTAGCTAAAGGTTTTGTGAAGATATCTGCCACATTTTCTGATGAAGGAATATGAACAATTTTTATGACATTTGCCTTCATCTTCTCCCTTGTGAAGTGATAATATATTTGTATGTGCTTCGTTTTCTCATGGAGAACTGGATTTTCAGCAATACATATAGCACTCTTCGAATCTGTATAGATAGTAACTGGACTATGATGAACAATACCAAGATCTTGAAGAAGGAACACAAGCCATTGTGCTTCACAAGTTGTAGAAGCCAAAGCTCTGTATTCAGCCTCAGCTGAAGAACGGCTCACAGTAGGCTGCTTCTTGGATTTCCATGACACTAAAGAATCACCAAGATAGATGCCATAACCTGTTACACTTCTCTTGGTGTCTGGACAACGTGCCCAATCACTATCACAATATGCAACAAGGGAAAGACTTGAGGTTGCAGAATAAAACAACCATTTGCTTGGATTCTTCTTTAGGTATCTTAACACTCTGTAAGCTGCTTGAAGATGACACTCATGTGGTGCAGACATATATTGGCTCAAGGTTTGGAGTGCATATGAAATGTCAGGCCTTGTGATTGTAAGGTACATAAGCCTTCCAATAAGCCTCCTATACTCTGCACCATCTGCTAATTGTGGTGAAGTAGCTGTTGCAAACTGCTGTTTGCTATCCATTGGAGTATCCATGGGTTTGCAAGCTAAATAGCCTGTGTCATCCAAAATGTCCAGTGTGTATTTCCTTTGACAAAGAAAAATACCTGCAGATGTTCTGGCTACTTCAACACCAAGCATATATTTGAGGATCCCCAAGTCTTTAATTGTAAAGGTGTCATGTAGATGAGATTTTAGTTTAGTAATGGCCTTTTCATCAGGTCCTGCAATGATGATATCATCAACATAGCAAATGAGAGCATGGTAACAGTGAGGAGTATGCATAATGAAAAGTGAAGTATCAGCTACTGATTGAACAAAACCATAAGCAATCAAGCATGATGATAATTTCTGAAACCACTTCCTAGAAGCTTGTTTTAATCCATATATGCTCTTGTTCAGTTTACAAACTCTAGTATCTTTGTTATCCAAATACCTAGGTGGTGCCTGCATGTATACTTACTCATCAAGATCACCATGGAGGAAAGCATTGCTTACATCACATTGATGTAAATGCCAATTCTTGGAGGCTGCAAGTGTTAAGATGATCCTAACTGAAGTAAGCTTAGCAACAGGGGAATATGTGTGAAAATAATCTATTCCCTCTTTTTGATTATATCATTTTGCCACTAATCTAGCTTTATATCTTTCTATGGATCCATCAGCCTTATGTTTAATTCTGAATACCCATTTACAACCAATAAGGTGCTTATCTGCAGGTAAGTTAACTAGAGACCAAGTATTGGTTTGTTCTAAGGCTTTCAGTTCAGTGTTCATAGCATTTTTGCCAAGCTGAAACTTTAGCAGCTTGTTTATATGTTCTTGGTTCAACATCAGTAGTGATAGCAGTAGTAAAGGCAAGATGATGTGGTGATAGATGTTCTGCAGATAAGTATTTGGAAATGGGGTATAGAACTGAAGCATGCATAGTAGAAGAAGGTAAAAGAGTGGTGGAAGGTTGATGTCATAGATACTCAGGTGAGCAAGAGGTGATCTAATTCTGGATGATCTTCTGCAGGCATCTTCTTCTTCAGGCTCAGCAACTTGGTCCTAAGCTAAAACAGCTGGAATGTGTGAACCTGATGAAATAGAAGAGGTGTGAGAGTTAATTTCATCTTGTAAAGAGGGTTGAATTATTTGTTCTGCAGTTAAATCATGTGGAGTGGAGGAGATATTTGATTTGTTGTTCAAACTTGAAGCATGCATATATATAGATGATTGTAACTGATTATCAAAAAAATTATCCTGAAGTATCTGCAGATTAGAATTATGCAAAGGCTGAGATGGAGTATGCACAGAGCTGTCATTTATCTGAAAAGGAAATATTGATTCATAAAATTTGACATCTCTGGAGATGATAACTTTCTTAGTTTTCAGATTGAGCAACTTGTATCCTTTTATACCCAAAGGATAACCAAGGAAAACACATTGTTCTGCCCTTAAATCAAACTTATTCCTCAGTTCCTTAATGGTACTGCAGTAACAAAGGCAACCAAAGTTTCTAAAATGGCCATATGAAGCAGGTTTCCCATGGAGCATTTGAAAAGGAGTTTGATTCTTGAGCACCTCATTAGGTAATCTGTTAATAATGTGGGTTGCTGTTAGTATACAATCAGACCAGTAAATCAATGGAATGTTAGATTGAAACATCAAAGCTCTAGCAACTTGAAGAAGGTGTTGATGTTTCCTTTCAACAATTCCATTTTGCTATGGAGTATAAATGCAAGAGGTTTGATGAATTATGCCATGACTATTATAGAAGTCTTTTAAAATGAATTCAACACCATTATCAGTTCTAAGACATTTAATGGATTTGTTAAACTGAGTCTGCACAAGTTTGTAGAAATTTAGCAGATGTGTCTTTACTTCAGATTTTGCTGTCATCAAGTATATCCATGTGCATCTACTGTAGTCATCAACAATGGTTAAAAAATATCTATGACCTTGATGGCTAAGTGTAGAATAAGGTCCCCATATATCACAGTGAACAAGATCAAATATAGCAGAAGAGTGTGTGTCACTAACATGGAATTCATTTCT
>JAYMSP010001868.1:0-28123 GCA_036897095.1 Plantago elongata | reverse complement strand
AATGTGTGTGTTAATTATACATGTGTAGCATGAGTAGCTAATATCTTCGTGAATGTGGTAAAATGTGATGATTCACATATATTAGGATTAAGCTTGAATTCGTTCGATTCTCGAAAACCTGTTAATTCAATTCACTAGTCTTGAAGTATAATCAAGTTCACACTAATTTTTATAATTTTATTATATTATATTGTGACAGCTATTTGTTAAAGGAATAATTAATGTTTAATACTTATTATGTAGTATAATAAGTTTGACTATCAATTAAATAATATATTTTCATAATCTAAACATAAGGGGTTTTTAGATCTAACCATGATTTGTTTTTGTTATAAATTCACCTTAAATCCAAACCCGTTAGGGAGAAATAAAAAAAAACAAGAAAAAGAAAAACCTAGCCAACAATTTTAAGTTGTATATTTGTATATTAGGTGATGTGGAGAATAATGCACCAAATGAGGGTGATGATGTTGATTTGGACAACTTTGGAAACATAGGCTTGGATATGGAGGACTTCTCCTTCTTGGATGATGATAATGCACCCTAATTGAGGAGAACTTGTTCTTCTTTGACATTGTTGTTCACTTTTATTTATTTTGTAATCATAAGACCTATCTATGTTTGGAGTTTGAGAGTTTGTATTGTTGATGTCTTGAATTTTTGTAATGTTTATTTATAATTATGAAAATTTTGTGTATATATATGTATATAAAATATTATAATATTATATATGGCGTCATACCGGTTCAAACGGTTAAAAACGACCCAACCGGTCTGACTCCGATTGAACCCTTTTTAAGGGGTGGGTGGCTCAATTGACCGGTTCGGTTTTTAAAACATAGATATACAGTTGGTCGAGTCAAAGTATTTCAATTGTAGATGATATATTACATGTTTTTTTTAAATAATTGTGTAAATTTAAATTGTTTCTAGGGAGGGAGGGATTGTTTGACTGAGATCAGTATTATCTACTCAGCTTCCTCATCGTCTAGTCTCGTAGAGCTCACCAACCGAGAGAGACTACTCTAACAAGTAGCAGAGAATAGTAGAAACTAGAAAGAAGAAGAAAGTATGGGTGGTTTATTGGAAACGGCTACAGAACGGCTACATGACTATACAGGCCTATCACCGGCTGCCTTTTTCACGATTCTGGCTCTCATGGTTGTCACTTACAAAATTGTGAGCGGCTTCTTTGTCGCTGCTACCGATTACACAGCAGTCAAGAGAGCCAATGAGTTTGTCTACCGCGAGCCTGTTCAGATTGGCGATGTTACCGAGGATCACCTCAGAGCCTACGACGGCTCCGATCCGGCCAAGCCCTTGCTTATGGCTATCAAAGGCCAGATCTATGATGTTTCACGATCCAGGTGATCTATTTCAACTCAATTCAATTATAGCTTTCTGTTTTACCTTTACTACTTGCCTAAAATGTATTTTATGTTTAACTGCAAAAAGTCAAAATTGTACAGATTCTATGGGACGGAGGTAGACTGATTTCGTGTGGTATATGTGAAAAGGAACTCCTCACTAGCTTTAAGAGAACTCATTGGCTTTTGAATACCATTTCTTTCATTTTCTTACAAACATGGTGTTTAACAAACATTCAGTTTCATTAGTCTTCACTTGTTATTAATCATTTATGAAATCTATACTTTGATCCATAAGTTTATAGAGCTCTAGCTATAGTAGGTGAAATCATGTGGTGGAAAAAGAAGGAACCTCCATTGATATCATCCTAAACCTCAATTTCAACTTGAACATAAACCTCCTAGAGCTTTCTCTAAGAACTATTTTAGGATGACTGGTCCATCTACTTGGTTTGAGTAGCTAAATGCTATAGACTAGCAAGTCCGTTGAAGCTAACTTGTACCCAAGAACCAAAGGAAACTGAGGCCTCTGAGGTGTGGGTGTTAAGCACACTACAATTAACCATCATAAATGGATGTTAGGTCACATATTACTTCCCAATATGTTTGCCATTTCTTACATAAAATTATGATAAAATCCTAGTATAACATTTCTCTTGTCATTAAGAAAACTATATTAAATGAAAAAGGACAAAACAAAAGCAAACTCATAATTTAATTGCATTTGAAATTCGTCAGTGACCACATAGTTATTTCTTTTACTCTTTAAATTAGGAATAAACCCGATAAATATATGTATTTAAATCAGATATAATTAGTTTACTGAAACTATATGAGCTCTTACGATTCCTACACCTAATCATATAAGTTATATAAAGTTAAGTTTGCTCTTGGATAGTGATGTAACGTGTTTATTTTATGTTGTGCATGTATGAGCTAGTTTTAGAGATTTTTTTACTTTTAGAACTTATATTGTATTTGATTAGTTATAAGTTCTATGTGTAGATAATTATGTCCTCACAGGTTTTCATAATAATCTAATTGTGTGACACTGTGCTTTAATTTACATATAATAGAGGTTCTTACTTCTTAGTAACACTCTTGTTTACGTGGTCAGAATACTGGTATTTTTTAGGGAACTGTCCATGTTAACTTGATCTGTGAAAAAACATGGTGTTACTATTTACCATTTAATGTCTCATTTGAAGTAGACTTGGCAACAATTTGTTCGAAATGGAGTGAAATTAAGTTTACTACTGGATAAAGGAGTAGGAGATAAGACTACTTATTGGCCACAAAGCACCTTGCCAGTAGTAAACTCTATATTTGTTTTCAATTGATAGTTTCATGATGACAATGAAAGATTTTATTATTAGAAATGGACTTGATCAGTAATCACAACAAAATATCATAAGTTGTGAACAAAATGACTAGCACCTCATAACCTAAAAGCATAAAGCTTGGTCAGCAGAACTATAATACTTGGCAAGATTTATTTGAACAAAACAAAATTGGTCATAACTATAATACTTAGCAACAAATTTGCCTAAGCTCGCCCAAAACAAATTGGTGGGCAAATTTGTTGACAATAATTGTTGTGCAGACCAGTTTCCCCCACTAGCTTATGATGGTATGAAAATTCAGAAGTCAGCTGGTCGATTTCCACAATTAAACATCTACTGCATCATGCTGTTAGTTATTATGTAAATTCATGGAGGCAGTATCTAATTGCAGCAGCTTATTTTGTTTAGAGAATAACTTCTATTAAATTAGATGGTCTAACAGACGACTGCAAATTAGGGGAACTCACCTAACATGGATGGGTGGGGTTTGGTTCTTCCTAATATTTTTATGTGTGAAATAATGGAATATGACTAATAGTGGATGGGGTCGAGTTCTTCCTAGTGTATCCAATGTTCATCTAAGCATTCTTTTGTTGACCACAAGCTATTTATAAGTTCTTCAACTCGAACTATAATTTAGCGACCATTCACAACTCATATCCTGGTGTTCCATTTCATGTTCTCCTCTATTCCATCTTAGCGTGTTTGTGGCTTACAAATGTATCTCATGATATTTTTGGTACATGTCCTACATTCTAGCTAGAACTAGAAGCCTTGGATTTTATGTGGTATCGTTTCTTGCACTAGATCCCCCGTCTGGCATTATGTTATGTTGCCCTTGGATACTGTTTGTCATGGTCTTCATCATGCTATGCAAGTCATTATGGCATTAACATGACTTGATTCTCTATCAGGATGTTCTACGGACCTGGTGGACCATATGCCCTGTTTGCTGGCAGGGATGCAAGCAGAGCTCTTGCACTCATGTCATTTGACCCCAAGGACCTTACAAGGAACACAGAGGGTTTGAGTGATTCTGAGTTGGAGGTTCTACAAGACTGGGAATATAAATTTATGGAGAAATATGTCAAGGTTGGGCAAGTAGTTGGTGAGAACACTTTGGAATCCAAAGAAAGTGAAAATGTAGATCAATCAAGCAAAGATGATGTAAATAAACCATGCCAGGATGAAGATGGAGAAAGAAATAAAGAAGAATAAATGACCCCCTGATGAAAATGTACACATGGTTTGTAAAGTTTTATTTCTAAACACTATGCACCCAAAGATATTCAGTATAATTGATACGGGAATGTAACAGGATGGCAGATACTTTTATATCTAAATAAATTGGTGGGTCTGTTCGCCTTCAAGGACCATTTGTTGTAATATGTACATTTTACCTATCACTTCGAATTATGCCTACTTGGTTTTGCTTTCTGCCTAACCTGTACCTGGGCAACTCCTCTAGAAGAATTAACGTGGAGTTACATCACACCGTTTCTTCATCAACTGTTCTGGCTACTCATGCTACTTACAAGTTTCATGCCTTGTTTTACTGACTTGGCTCTCGCCTTTTAGGTTTGCATAATGGAATGATTCAAGTGTTCCCTTCTTGATATGTTTGGTTCTTATGAACTCTTCGTTTAAGTTGTTTTTGGGTGGTTTTATGAATGTCGGGTGTTATGGGAGTTATGACCAACGCCTTCAAATTGAGCGGGTGTGAGGGGCAAATGACTGGTGATTACTCCCCTAGTTCCCTTGATATCTTGATGCCGGAAGCTAGTGAAGTGATATAGCTTGATCCATCGGATTGTTGTTTGAGACGAGACTAAGTCTAGTATCCTCTGATTTAATAGTTGTTGGGAAGGAGTCGGAGCTACTGGAATCTCTTTTGCTGTGACAAATGGGGTGGCCTGAGCAATACTTTTATTTAATGTTGAATAAGTTGGTTATTGAACTCTCACGATGAATTAATATAAATGACTGGTTGTATATTGAACTTCTCCCGTTATGACCTTGCTAGTAAGACACCATGGCATCCCCACTCTTTTTGTTAAAGTGAATTATTGCTCTTTTAGTTAAAGTGAATTATTGAAAGACATGTGTATTAATAAAAGATACTCCCTCCGATTCAATTAAATTTTTCTAAGCTTCAATTTAAAAAAATACTTCCTCCGTTCTCGAATAAATGTCCACTTGTTTTTTGACACAGTATTTAATGTGCAGTGTAAAATGTTGGGGGACAAGTGCACATGATGTATCAATGGTTAAAAATGTTGTCAACAATAAAAACAAGACATTTGTAGTCGATCAAATGAACACATATCTTAGTGGAGTGAAAACTTTTCATTTATGGAATTAGGAACTCAATGTAGCATCAAAAAAAAAAGTTAAAAATCTATTAAAAGAACGAAGGGAGTATGAGAGGCGGATCGCGAAACTTGTAGTTTACAATTGAGGAGCTGATCCTCGTAGTTATAGTTTATATCAGATACACCCCAAAAAAGGAAAATATTACACAACGAACCCATCACATTTGGAGTATAAATAACTAAACGGAAAGCCCTTAAAAAGCCCTTTTGTACATTTCTTCTACTTCTATTATCTTCTACACAGTTCGCACCATCTCACACTCTCTCCAATGGCCTCCACTGTGCTAAATACGCCACCTACTTTCACCGCTCCCACGGCGTATGTTAGCACAGCCGCTGCCTGTGCTTCCTCACCGAAGACATTCTTCCGCCCTACTCCGACCAGGCTTCCGGTCATGCGATGTCGTCACTCGACCTATAACTGGAGTACCGTCAAATTTCCCACACGGTTCGAGAAATTCTCCTCCTTTTCTGCAAATGAAGATAATGTGGAGGTTCAAATTGAGACGGAAGAGAAGGATGAATCAGCTCCTAAGCTCGAATCCGAACCCGAAATTGCTGAACCCGAAATTGAGGTAATATGCTTTTCGATGGAAATGATGTTAACTTCAATTACTGTTTATTGCATCTTAATTTTGTGCAATAGATGCTTTTGATAGAAAGTGAATGTAATTTAGAGAGTTTTCGATTAATCACATATCTGTTTCAGTGTTTTTAATCAGGTTTATGCGATTTTAATCGACAACTTCTAAGAGGCTATGAATTTGAGTCAATTAGTGTGGATATCTTCTAAGAGGCTGTAAATGTAACTTAATTATTGTAGATATCTTCTAAGAGGCTATGGATTTAATTTAATTAGTTTGGATATCTTCTAAGAGGCTATGGATTTAATTTAATTAGTTTGGATATCTTCTAAGAGGCTATGGATTTGATTCAATTAGTGTGTATATCATCTAAGAGGCTGTAAATGTTATTGAATTAGTGTGGATATCTTCTAAGAGGCTATGAATTCTAATTAAATTAGTGTGAATATCTTCTAGAGGGAATGAATATAGTTTCAAAGAAACTGTATCTGTTCCTTTTATAATGACCTTTTACTTTCTCATACTGGATGTGTTAGTGGACTGAGGTTTAACTTTGCGTTCTTGTAGAACTCCTAACTAATTAGTTTTTTCGTGTTTGTTGTCTGAGCTCCTTTTTTTTACTTTAAAGTTTTTTATAGTCTGTTGATCTTCTTAAGCTTTACAATGTTAAAAGCTGCCCTGTATATGTACTATGTTGTTATTAAGAGTTTGCTTAGTCTTATCACTGCAAAAATAGTACAAGCTCTTGAACATTTCTATGCTTTTTCTAGTGGTGTTAGACTTTAGTGACGCAAGCACTAGCTGCGCTGCACGTGATGTTGTTCAGAGGTAAGGCGAGAGGCAAAAACATGTTATTTACATATAAGTATAGTGCAATGTATGCTATGGATTTAGGTTACTTAAAGCAATCCTGAAGAAAAGATGCAACCTGAATGGCCCTCCCAACTTACCATAATTTAATATTCACTCGAGATCTCTATTGTTAGAGTAGCACTCATAGGTTCTTCCTCTTTTCCTTTTGTTTTTCCCTCATCTATTTTTCTTCTACACTCTTAAAGATATGTCTCCTCCTCCCCATTTATTTTCCTTTTCTATCACATTTGATGGCTGGAATGTTATATGATACATAGGGCTGGCAATTTTGATCTGATCATAACCGCAAGACTTTGGACATGATTCAAAACCATCTCAGAATCACACTCCAAAACTAACTTTGGACCAATTGGATCCAATAAAAGAATTGGGTGGAACCACTTCATGACCTAAAATGAATCACTGTGTTATTTCACCAACAACATCCTCCGCCTTTTTCTGCCCCTCATTCCACTCAGTTGGTTCTTGTATACATCTGCTTGTATATACTTGGTCTTTCATTCGTTAAGTTTTGTTTGTGTGGATCCAGAGTGATCAGAAGCCCACTGTTGCTTAAGGCGCAGTCATATTTCTGTTCATTCTTCTTACTTTCTAAAATAGCTATTCCATGATCAATTTCGAAGACGTGAAAATAGTGACTATGATGCCAGCTGTACTTGAAAAATGTTAAATGGATTGACAATGAAAACTATGAGATCTTTACTTTCATGTATCTGGACAAAGAGAGGGGGTGGGGGCGTTTTAAGGTTTAGATTGGAAGCGAACACAGACTGGGAAGAAGAGGAACAGGGTTGTGGGGAGTTGCGTGATGAGGTCAAGGACAGAGAGTTATGCTCAACAGAAGAGGAGGAAACAAACTCTACAGTGTAAGGGACTGATTTGGCCACCTGTTTTCTCCTCTCCCCTTAGCTTAAGTTTCCAGCATATATGAACCCTGGGTTGAAATGAAAAATGTAATCTGAGTTGATGGCCCAAGACCTTTACAGGAGTTCGGTTGAAATTATCTTTGACAATTATCCTATATCTTTATTCTTTATACTCCCTCCGCCTGGGACGCATTCCTTTTAAATAAATACCCATACCAAAAATAGCCAAAAAGTAAACCCTACTAGCCACTATTCTTATTATATATTTCTCATACTTTTTCTGTTTTTTTTTTAAATTATTCGTCTCTCCTACTTTAACACCCACTGACTCCCTGTGAGGCCCAAAATATTATCAACAAACAATAAACTAATGGTTTTCTTAAAAACAGTGTTCAAAAGAACCATCCCATAAATAGGCGGACTGTCCCCACAGATGAGTGAGTATGTATTCATGGCACTATATCTTGTATAAAAATTCTACATTGACATGCCTGTGGGGACAATTGTGGCTGTGACATCATTAAATGAGAACACCACTTGCACACACCGTGCATGTTTGTTGTGTTGTTAAAATTTTTTTATTGATTCCATCAGGTCACTTTGGGAAATGGGAATCTTCTTTACATTGTTTACCTGCAGTTTTGAGTTCCAACTGTTTGTGACTTGGTAGCATAATACAGAATTACAGATTGAACAGCATTATATGTTAGGTGAGCATAAGAAATCATGGTTGGCTACTTTGTAACATGTCATCTATTTCGAGACATTCATCTTTGTGTATGTTGTGTAATGCTTAAGTAGCACACGCTTTCACTGCCTCACAAAAGTTGCATTCACTAACTCGGTGATACTTATTTGATCAGCAGCAAAATCCTGATGGTGTGAATGGTGTCGAGTCAACTGCTGAGAGTGAAGATGCAGTTGCTGCCGAACCAAATTCTGCTGTCGTAGCTTCTTTAAATATGTACAAAGAGGCATTAGCAAATGGTGATGAAACAAAAGTTGCTGAGGTTGAATCATTCCTTAAATCTATTGAGGATGAAAAAATTGATCTTGAGAAAAAAGTAGCTGCTTTATCTGAAGAATTATCTTATGAGAAGGCTCGAATTCTTAGAATAAGTGCTGACTTTGACAACTTCCGCAAGAGGACAGACAGAGAACGTATATCTTTGGTAACGAATGCACAAGGGGAAGTTGTGGAAACTTTATTGCCAGTTCTGGACAATTTCGAGAGAGCTAAAGCTCAGATCAAACTGGAAACTGAAGGCGAAGAGAAGATCAGTAACAGTTACCAGAGCATATCTAAGCAGTTTGGTGAGATTTTGGTATCACTCGGTGTTATTCCTGTAGAGACAATCGGAAAACCGTTTGATCCTGAGGTAAGTTCTATTTTTCTCAACTATTCCCAACATATTTAAATAAGGTTATAATGACAAATTACCTGGTTTTTCTGTGTGGGAAAGTGTACACTCTGATCAATTCTCTTTATGAAAGTACTATACTAGCTAGACTAGTTTTGTTTCTTTGCACAATCAAATGATAAGGAAAATAAAAGATAACATGATGGAAAAAACTCGACCATTATTTGATTGATGGGCCCATAAGGGAGGTCAAAATAAGTTGTGTGGTGGCTAAACTATTTAGATTACTGTGTGAGCTTCCATTCATGTGTTGTTGATAGCTGCATTCCTCCTCTACTACTATTTTACAATGCACAGTAATTTGGCGCAATACTTGTATGTTAAGACTAGTTCATTTGTGTTCATTCATATTCATTTTCGACTGAATATATTGAGCTAGATGTTGAACAGGTAATCCGTACAGTATGTCCAGAGGACACTCGTAAATACATATAACCCCTCCATTCTTTTTGAAGAGTTCACAAGCATCTTACTGAAATGGTATTACAGGGTTTAAGATGGATGAATAAAATATTATTTGTTGGGGGGATATTATATTAATAAAGTTGTTGGTGGATGATAAAGAGTGAGAGTAAATGTATGAAGTATGAGAGATAATTTATAACTATTGAATGTTTGCTGTATTTGGACACCATGAATGTTTAGAAAAAAACTTAGGTAAGTATTATTGGAATTGAATTATGTTTGTCCTTGTTTGAATGTAGAAGGCTTGAAGAATGAAGGAATAAATGATAAAGTCTAAAGTAGGCTAATGGGCAGGTGACCATATGAATGAAGATTAAAAACTTGCAATTTGCCATGGGGCACCCATAGTGGCAAAATGATACATTAGTCATGTGACAGCATGAGTATTGTTAAGACCTTCAGTATAATGTATAATTTCTTTCTCGGGGGCACCACTTCTTGAGATAGGGGTTCAGGGTAATTTTATAGAATTAAGATATGCAACATTGAACTAAGAGTACCCTACTGACTAAAGCTCCTGAAAATTATAATTATGTGGTAACCAGTTATATGAAGATCAGGCTTATGTGCTTCAGTGCTTTTAATCGTCTAAGCCTCTAAGGCTTTGAGTTCCAAATTTTCAATTTTATGGTTCAAATTGTTCTCATGGACTTATTGAATTAACCTGGTCTTGACCTCTTCTTTAATAGTTACATGAAGCTATAATGCGTGAAGATTCCACGGAATATGAAGAGGGTGTGATAATTGAGGAATACAGAAAAGGGTTCCAACTTGGCAATAGACTCTTACGACCATCAATGGTGAAGGTGTCAGCTGGGCCAGGGCCTGCGAAGTCTGAAACTGTAGAGCCATCAGAAACCCAGGAAGAAGTGGGAGAACCAATTAGCGCTGAAGCAGCACCTGCTGAGGAATAATCACCACTGCTGTATCAGTTTTGTTGACAAATGCTTCTCATAAGCCCGTCCTGAAATGGGCAGGATTTCTTTTTCCCATGGGATGGACCATCATGGCTCGGGAGATCGAGTTCATGTTTGCTCACTTGATTCTTGTACCATTATATAAGAGGTAAGATACGAAATTACTAATACCCTTGTAGCAAAAGTGCAGCTGGAAATTAGCTTTCTGTTTAAATTTGACAGTTCTGAAACACACTGATATTTTGAATGAAAAGTTTTCTGTGAAGAACCTTCATTAACGATTCGGACTATGAAGAAAGCATCACCTCTATTGTGTTGATGTGTGTGCTTTGCTCATTTGTGGATTAATTTATTGGCTTAGAGGTCTAAGCTTGGAAGCATGGTGTTTGTTTAACTAAGAATTTGTAGCAATATGGATTATATTCGGTTTAGGCCTGAACTAGATTACATTTGAAATGATCTGGGCTTTCAGAAATCATATGTGATGTTTTACATTTCCAGAGAATGCTTGATGTTTCAACTTCCTCATAAAGAACTAGTATATATATGAAATACAAACTCTTGCGTTCAGTTATAAAAATGGTATGGTGTTTGACAAAAAATATATGATGTTTTGTAAATTGTGGCGTACGAAAATATGCAATCAAGTATAACATCATATTCTTTCTCTAAATATAGATTCTCCATTTTAGATTCTCCGACTTTAAATTCACCATTAGTACATCTGGACAAACATCACAAATAATTTCTCCGTCCCATAAAACTTTAATATATTGCGGTTGGACATACATTAAGGTCGGGCGTAATTTTATGTGAAAAATTAAAGTAGTAATACAAAAATAAGATGGAAAAAGTGTACTTTTTGTGACAAAATTTGTAACTTATGTGTAAAGTTGAGATTGATTATTATTTATTAGTGGTTGGGTAACTTTTTTTTTTTAATAATGTATGAAGTTTTGTGGAATGGTAAAAAATGACAAGTAAATTTTTGCGGGATGGAAGAAGTATTATACTATTTCAAAAAGTATCTTGTTGGGCATTTCTACCAAAGGTGCGATTGCTTCCTTCTTTTGTTAAATGATCCGCAACCATATTCTTCTCTCTATATATGTAAATATCTTTACTAACTTCGGTTGCATCATCTATCTTCTATCCTGAAGTATAAGGTGTTGGTGTTACTGCAACCTGACTGTTCAATAAAACATTTAGAATAAATTTGGACACATATTTTATTTTTGGGAAAATATCGTATACCATCCCTGCTAGAGGTACTCTTCTCAGATTAGTCCCTACTAAATAAACAATTACATCTAGATTCAAATAACTATCAACAATTACATATAAGTCCAAATGGTCAAATAAAATTTAATTGAACCAAACACACCCTTCACAAGTTTTATGCAGTTTGCAAGTTTAACCTTGAATTAAAATAAATTAATATTTATTCCAAATTTAAAATTTTATATTATAAATCATAATATTCAACAAACTAATAAATAACATATTTAAAATAAAAAGTAAATTTTGTTAGAAGTTCAAAAAAAGAAAAATTAAAGGAAAAAATTGTAAAGTGGACACAGCATTGTAAACAGCTCCAATCAACTCCGTCTATTTGCACAACTTTGGTGGCAGAGTTGCTCCGGTGTGAATCTGCTCCACTATTAATTATATGGAGAAGGCATTTTCTAAAAACTTTTTGAAGTTTAATTTTGTTCCTCCAAAATAAACTATGATTTGAGTTGCCTCTGCTTAAAGGAGATTGGTGTTCAGAAAATACTTATTCTTAAATGCAACATACTATAAGGTATATGTCTAAAAAGTAGAAAGGCATTGTTAATAATATGTAAATTTCGAATACCTAACACTCCAAGGTTTTTTGGTTTACAAACTAATTTTCAGTTTTTTTTTTTAATTTTACCATCTTCTTTCCATTCCAAATAAAATGTTTTACTATCTTTCCATTCCAAATAACATGTTTATTGATTTCTTTTAGTTAATTGAAGCAAACGCTTGAAATTTAGTAATTGAATGCAATAAGCTGGAATTGCACTGCTTTTATCAAAACAGATCTTACTGTATAAAGATAAATAATTTCATGTCCCAAATTGAATATCACATTTTAATTTTTGATGGTCAACATTTTTAAATTTTAAACTTGATTTAAGTATATATAATATTTTTAATAATTTTTTAAAAATATGTAATGAAAATTTAACATGTGATATTTAATATATGAACTTCTTTTTTCCAACATTATATATAAGTTATCGCATATAAAATTTAAAAATGTAGACTATGAAAAGTTAAAATGGTACATTCAATTTGAGGTGGAGACAGCACTAATCATATAAAATATTTAACTTATTCATTCATTGTTTTATGATTCATTTATATTGGTTTCTTCCCTTAAATTTATTAATTGTTTTGGAAATTCTGTTCACTCATATAAATTTCAACATCATAAAGAGATTTTATTTAGTTTAATTGTGTGAGTTTGAAAATTAGGTAGTTAATTGAAATTGTTGATTAGGGATGACGATGAAATCGTCTTAATTTGGTTCACTCAATTATTATAGATATAATTGATGATTAGGTATCTTGATGATTTTGAACAAAAAGTGGGGAAAGATGTGGAGAAGACAATGTTAATGGAGATGCACCATTGTTGATAAAAAGTACCAATCTAAAAGAAAAGTTTAAAGAAAATTGGAAGATTCCATATCAATGGAAGTTTAATTTTATTTAGCAACATCATGAAAAAACGAAGTGAAGGGGACAGGTGTGTAGTTGGAGAAGAAAACAAACACCACCTTAATACTAATACACGTGTCTATTATTTACCTTAAACATGATCATTAGCAGTATATTTCACAGTAAATCTGAAACCTTGTTTTATCAATCATTTTTTTAAAAGTATTCTTATTCCCAAAATATATGTAATTTGTTATTTCTTATTTATTAGTGTACTTGCAAAAAATATAATTCTACTTAATTTTTTTTCGAACAAATATTTTATCCTGATACCCAAACATACATAATGGTTTGCAAACAAGTATTTGCGTTATAAGTGAACAAACTAAGTTCGCGTACAATTCACTAATTAGTGAAGTATTTGTCAAAGTAAAAATCAGCTAAGTCAGCGTAGCGTGTTGTGGGACGATGACTGAACATAATAGAATCATTTTATAAGATCCTTATAAATATCAATAGCAAGGTTGGATATTGTGGTGGCCTGATGGGTGTGATCCACCAAAAGCTTTTAAAAAAATAGAACAAAATTGAGAGGGACAACATGTCCAAAAGCAACCAACTCAAGTGAAATCGCAAGACCGGACACCCATTCCAGTCAACATTCACATCGCCACTACCAGCCTCACAAGATCTGCCTCCGGCACCACTCTCATCAGCCATGCCATCTCTAGCCACCCTATGAGAATGCATAGGGTCATTCGCTGTTAGTGTTATTCTTATAAAATTCTAGAACGAATTTTTATTAAGTAGGATACTGGTAATAAAATAATTCAATAAGAAAACTTATAAACAATTTAGAAGTACTCTCGCACCACTTTTGAGTTTTAGTATTCTAGGCTAGCCTATTAATTTTTTAGCTTCGTTATTTATAATCGTTAGCTACCTAGGGTTTTATTGAAGAGGAAATATTGTAGAATACTTAATTTTTCCTAAATAATAGGAAAATCACATCACATTAGTATAAATAAGTAGAGTGTGACATACACTTGGGGTTGAAAGGATATGATTTTCATTTATATTAGGAAAACCTTGACTTTTACAAGAATTTGGCTTTATTGAATATAAAGTATTAGCATCATGTTTGTGTCTTTGGTTATCAACATTGTTTTTTGTTTGCAACTTTGTGATAGTGGATTCCATTGTCTTTTATCATTGTTTAGGTTTATATGTGTTAAAATCCCGTTTATCATCTTAATTGCTTTGTGTTTTGAAAATGTATAAGTTATGTGGAGAGCTTTAAAACATTAAGTATTAGAAGTTATCAAGGATGGGTGAATAATGTAAAAGCATAATCCATCCCTATATTTTTTAGGTAGAATAAATATAACATGAAAATGTATAATGTTTCAAAAGTATTTATGTCTGAGTGCGTCTTGCTAATAATCCTTATATATGGAAGAGTCGTGAAAGTCCCTTTAAACATTAAAACTAGACAATTAATTATACATGAATGAGTAAATTTATGTACAAGTATTAAAACAAGATAATGCATTTACAAAATTAGATAATATTATATAAAAATAAGATAATTATAGAAGTCATTTTTCAAACTTGAGAAACTTTTTTATCAGCAGCTTTCTTTGCTTCTAGCTTTTTCAACTTTTCATTGCATCGGATCTTTACAAGTAAAATGAGTTCCTTTGAACAAATTTCATATGGTTAATCAGAAAAACACCATAGTCAGAAGTACCAAAATTACCGGTCCAATCAACACATACTAAATACTATACAATATATATATATATATAAAAACTAGACAATACCTACTAAAAATAAGACAATTCAAAACAACTGCAAAATACAAAAATATAACATTACAGACTAGACAATTATTGGTCAAAACTAGACCATATGTGTTAAAAGCTAATATGGAAGTTATTATATAAAAATTGCACAATTTCAAGTAAAACATAAACCATTCATAAAAAAACTAAACAATATACAAAACATCTATCTTCTCATAATAAACCAACAAAATAGAAAAGTATAGACAACTTCTACTAAAACATACTCCCTTCATCGATCCTAGAACAAATGACATTTTACTTTTAGGCACGAATTTTAATATACAATGTAAAATTTTGGGGGACAAATGCACATGTGCTGTAAATAGGTTGAAAATGTTACTAAAAGTAATGAAAATTTTGTAGTGGTACGTCTATAAAAGGAATATGAGACATTTATTTCGAACGAAAGGAGTATAACATTTTTACAAAAAATTAAACAATTTGTACCAAAATGTTGAGAATTACGTAATAATAAAAGCATGTAAAACACATGGATACTTATTCAAATGATCATATATATACATTCAAACTAATACTGAACAAACTAGATAATTCCGACCAAAACGTACACAATTTATTAAAAAACTAAATGAAATTGGGAAAACACAAGTGACCAGGAAATTGAGGAAATTACAAGGTAATTACTTATGTGTGTTGCTTAGTCGGAGAAGACAATTGAAAAACTTCGAAGTCCGATCAACAAATTTGAAAGTCAAGAAAACAGAGAAACGAAACCGATATAAAAGGTGGTCGAATTTAGTATTGGTGGTCGAATGATGGAGTCATGACGGATTTAGTGGTGGTTTTAGAGAGAGAGATAAAGTGATTGAAATATACAGAGATAAACATGAAGAAAGAAATGAAGAAAGTAAAAGAAAACCCTAGAAGATAGATTCTTATACAGTAAAAACTCTATAAAGGAATAAATTCTTTATAGTCATAATATTCCGGCTCCAACTTGAGACCAGTTATAAATAAAAATAAACTTCACATTATCATATTTCATGATTTTATTCGATCTCGTCTTAAGTAATTATACCTCTATATAGTAATAGATGTAATATTCAATAATATTTATTATATATATGATTTTATTACATGAAATTTAAGATGTAAAATCTTTGTCTAAAGTTGTTTGTGATATTGGTTTGAACTTTGAAGTGTTATTATTTAGCATCCGTATAAGTAGTAGTTCATCTATATATGAACCTTCTTGTTACATCCGCAACATCTCTAGCTTGTTACATAAGTTTGGAGATTCTTGACATGAATTTCTTTTTTATGTTTTCTCAAAATACATTAAAATTTTACCATAAAAGTTTGTATTTAGTAATCTTATTCGATAAATGTAACATTTAAGTAATGCATATTATTTTATTATAAAAAAGATATTTTTTTGTACAAACCTCTACTTAGTAATAAACTCTCTACAAGAATATTTTTTTTCGGTCCTGACGATATGACTGTATGGAGCTTTTACTGTACTAAAATCATTTTCGGATCCGGATTCAATTATAAAAATCCACCCTCAACCCAGACAAATATAAAATATAGACAATTTGTAAGTAAAATTAGATGGACTTTTTGTACTCTTATATTTCTGTAAGAATTTTGTAATACTTTGTATTTATGTCAATCATGATTTGTAAATTTTAATTCTTGGGAAAGATACATATTTTGCTTAATAATGAAGAAGAATTTTCATAAGTAAGAAAGGATTTAATCAACTAATAAGTATAACTATGAGAAATCATATTTGAGCTTCCAAGAAAATTTAATTGACATTGTCTTCGATTTATAACTAATATTAATAAAATATAAATAAAAATATTTTATTTTATTTTTTTAATTTAAAAATTTAATTTTATATCAATCGGTACCGGTACTAACTCCCATACTAATGTGCCAATGCTACCAAACTTTTTTGGTAATGGGAATTAGTGCCCCGAGTCACCCACCAACGACCATATTGAAGAAATGTAAGTAAAAATGTAAATACTTGAATTCTGAACCAGTCATGCTACCAAACTTTCTTCAGTCTCATCACTCCATCAGCATTTAATGCACTATGCCATTTGCACTGACGTCGTGTCGTGTTTGTTTGCTCATCGTTCAAAAATATCATCTACCAATATTTTTCATATTCATGGAAATATAGACACACAACTCAATTTATACAACATCACTCCTCTTTACTTTTCTTGCACAAACAAACTACTACTATACCTTCAAGAATTGAAAACCATAACAATTTTCATACCATCACCGCCTCGTGAGTTTTTTTCTCTCTCTCTCGTCTCTAGCAGCACTTTCTTAGCTCAATTTCTTGATAACCCTTTTGATTTTTAACTGAAACTTTCGAATTGATGCATGTTTCTGGTCCTCTGGTACTTTTATGAATAAGGCTTAGTAACCCTTTTGATCTGTTTTCTGTTTTGTTCATCTTTCTTTATTTGGTTCATATTTAATTACTCTTTTCTATTCTGTACTAGTTTTTTTTTTTGGTAGGCTTCTTACTTTTTCTATTTCTAAAACTTTGGACATTAGTGTGCTTATGTTATTTTTTCTTACGCAGTTATGTTATACAGTAGGAAAATAGAATAGTTTTTAGAACTTCACTTCAGTTAGTAGTGAAGATGGTCGAAGTATTTGGCTACAAACTGAGTTTTCTCAATTCCAGTTGCGTTTTTGTGTACAGAAAACTCAATTGGAATTGAGTCTGAATTCCAATTTGAAACCAGACACTCCGAGCATAATTCCACCCTTTGTTTCATGATTATAATCCTCTTCCCTTTTGTAGAGCCATGGATAATGGTATCCAGGAAAGGCTGCTGAACTCGGAAGTGGAACGTGACTTGAAGGGGAGAGTGTATGACGAATCGAAAAAGATATGGAGGGTTGCCTTGCCTGGTGTTATAGCAAGAGTTACTTCGTTTGGAGCTGTTGTAGTGACACAATCATTTATAGGCCACACGAGTGCGATAGATCTTGCTGGTTATGCACTTGTGCAGACCTTAGGTGTGCGGTTTATCAATGGGATTCTGGTAATTAGTTCTGCTTTTTACCTTTTTATATTTAATTATAGTAGATTTCCCTGCTTTACAATCTTAGTACATATGCACCGGACAGTGTCCGGTCTAGACGTACTTAGGTAGGTGGTTGGGTGATTCTTAGTTTAGTTTAAATAGAACGGAGAAATATACAAAGATGTAAATTACAAAGCACATGATGGATGATCCTTGTAGGTAATTTTCCTACGACATTAAGCTTTCATTGTCTATTTAAACGTACAAATAGAATTAACACGTCCGTTACCATTAAAAAAAGGGTAAGCTTCACACATTGGATTTTCAACTTGTTGGGACAAATGTTTGTTCAGTCTGCTAGCTGTTTGTTTGTTGGCCAGACTATGCAGTGATGTAGCAACAATGTATCGATCTAATTGGTTTGGAACGGCATTGCGGACTTGTGGTTAATCTTGCCTGTTTTAAGCATGATTTGATCCAACTTTATGTCACTCAAGTACTGAACAATGTCAAAATTTTAGGCTTCAATAGATAAAGGGTCTTACTGAATTCTTAAAAAAACAAAGATTTTTTTCCATCAATCTAAGGACTGTATGATCCCTGCACGCCTCAGCCACTCTGTCGAGCCAAAGGGACTATTTGAAATCCCTTGCAAAAATGATTACACAAGACCGTCCATAGAATATATGTACAGACGCGCTCTATTTGTCCTTTTTCCATTACTGAAGAAACGGATATGTTGGATCTTGTTTTATATTGATAACATACAAACCAAATACTGATGTCTATTTACTTTGTGCCATTCATGATACAGATAGGAATGTCCAGTGCAACTGAAACTCTGTGTGGCCAAGCATTTGGTGCAAAACAGTACCACATGATGGGAATTTTCTTGCAAAGATCATGGTTGGTTGATCTCGTTACTTTGACCATATTACTGCCTGCTTTCTGTTTCGCGACATCCATCTTTAACCTACTTGGCGAGGAAGAGTCTATTGCATATTCGGCAGGACATATCGCCCTGTGGTTCATTCCCTTCTGCTATGCCCTTGTATTTAGCTTGACTATACAAATGTATCTTCAAGCACAGCAGAAGAATATGGTTGTTGCATGGCTATCTCTAATGCAAATAGTGATACACATTCCATTATCTTGGCTTTTCGTGAATTATCTGAATTTTGGGGTGGACGGTGCAATGGGTGCATTATGCATCTCTGCCTGGTTTGTTGTGATTGGAGAATTTGTGTACATATTTGGCGGGTGGTGTCCCGAGTCATGGACAGGATTCAGTACTGCTGCATTGAAGGATGTTTTCCCGGTGGTGAAATTATCAATAGCCTCTGGTCTCATGATTTGGTAAGTATTTCCCCTCCACGCTAAAGTGTATCAAATTGAAGTAAAACCTGTTAAACACTGTTTAGAAAAATTGGCTAATAAGATGGAATGTAAGAACAGATTAGCTAGTTTGTTTTTATAATCAGCTACCTAGAATAACTTCACAAATGAGCTACCAGATAGACATTCATGCCATTCTTATTGCACTCAAAACGTGAAATAAGCTCATGAAGCTGATTAACTAATGTTAAACAGAGACTAAACTTGTGCACATATGCATTAGCTACAATCTTGCTAATTCTGATTGTTTTATAGCTTGGAGATGTGGTACTACGCTATCCTGGTTTTGGTGGCAGGATACATGAAAAATGCAGAGGTTGCCATATCAGCTTTCTCCATTTGGTGAGTACTTATTTTGTAATTGTATGGGAGTTCTACCTTTCCCCCCTTTGAGAAGGCCTCTAATTATTGAACCTGCAGCCTCAACATCACGGCATGGGAATTCATGATATGCTTAGGATTGCTCGGTGCTGCATGGTAAGCAGTAGAATAATTAAATCAACATATGTTATAAATAACTTGTTAACACACAATAATTTGTTTATCTTGTTATATTGTGATAAATAGTGTGCGAGTTGCTAATGAACTTGGGAAAGGAGATGCTAAAGCTGTGAAATTCTCGATCAAAGTCCTGCTCAGTACTTCATCTGTAATAGGGCTAACATGTTGTATTCTCTGCTTAGTCTTTGGCAATAAACTTGGGTACTTATTTAGCAATGAAGATGCCGTTGCTCAGACCGTTGCAGATCTCTCTGTTCTACTTGCTTTCTCAATTTTGCTCAATAGCATTTACCCAGTGTTCTCAGGTTTTTACTTCCTCTTATTCTCTTTGTCCATTTTTAGCATCGATGATATGTTAATTTTTTGATATAAATATGCATCCATTTTGAATCTCCATTCTATCAGGAGTGGCAGTTGGATCCGGTTTGCAAGCTACGGTCGCCATTATCAATTTTGTTTGCTTCTATTTAATTGGATTGCCAGTTGGAGTTGTTCTTGCATATGTGGCTCATCTTCAAGTGAAGGTAAATCATGATGTTTCCGTTGTTTTCCTAGTTCATGAGTTATGAATTGGAATATACGATGAATAATCTTCAAAATATAGTGCTACTAACACGTGTCTAGGTTAATCCTGTGACTCCTGTTCCCAAATAGAAATTTCCAAAGGGAATGTGATCCAAATTTTATATATATGCACAATCAACCCCAACTTGTAATGTAGCCACATTTTTTCGGCCTTATAATCCTGGCTCAAACATAGAGTGCACTTGTCTAAAATTGGTAATATGCTTTTACTATTAATCATATCTCTCAACTATGACATAAAAGATGTGCTGGCCATACCGTCTAAGTGTCTTGTTGTAGTAAACATATTAAATTCTTTACTGGCAAGTTTTAATTTACATATAAACGTTTGATATATTGTGGAGTATGTTCTAGCTACGTATTTTGAAGTAATAACAGGAGCAGTTTTAACTTTGTGAACTTTTTCAAGTGGATGTGATTTTGTATTCCAGAAAGAAAATAGCTAGCAAACTGCAATTTCTGCTGATGGATAATTTGTGACACCTGTGAAACTCTTTAGAAATGAATGTCTTTCTAATATAAATTTTGAGATATGGAAACTGATACTTGTCTACAGGGCCTATGGATTGGTATGTTATGTGGCATTGCATGTGAGACGCTTGCTCTGAGCTTCATGATGTGGAGAAGAAATTGGGACGAAGAGGTATTTGTCATTCTACTAAAATTCTATTTATATTACACAGAGAAAGAAACTAGAAAACTAGAACATAGACTTGAATTAGGCGTCTCTTTTGATATGTTATTGCTAATTAGGTACTGAAAGCTTCAGCACGCCTCAAAAAGTGGTATATAAAAGCTCCTGATGAGGCCGGTAACAAGTCTGACCATGCTTAGTGTCACAAGAACCAGACATATTCTTGTCTTTGATAACATGAGGAGAGTTCATATCCAATTGTGTAATGAACCTCTTTCACCATACAGTGGCATGAAATCAAGTCGGAGATATTGCATTGGATCGGTATCTTTATATCTTAGGTTTATTAGTCAAGACATTGAGAGTAGACACCAAGGTCTTCATGGATGATCCATCATTGATTTTTCGAAGTTAGTTTGGGTTTTTCCTTTATTTAGTTTCTATAGCTTTATTTCCAGGTCTCTAAGAAGACAGTAATAATTCTCATTCAGACAGCAACAGCTGTTTATGTAAGCTATTTTGTGCTTAATTCTTGAGAGAATTCCGATTTTTCTAAATATAAAGAAAGATCATATTTCTCTAATACGTGTTTGGCATGCTTATACATATTAACTAGTGTAATGTGGTATTTTCTATTCTATACGAAAATTCGAACGTCTACCGGACTTTCTCCTAGTTCAATCCAACACCAAAACCATTTTTCCTATTCAAACTCTCCTAAATACTGCTAAAGCACTTTGAGTAAATCCTAAGAGTATACAAGTAGAAAAATGGAGGCGGAGCATGAAGAGAAGTTGGTACGATAGTATTGATGCATAAATTTAGGTGAAAAATTAAAATAAAGATGGTACATAAAATTACATTTTTTGCTTCAGGAAAGGGCAGAAGCTGCTTCATCTCTCTTTTGTGCCCATATATCATACTACAAAATGTCCAAAGTCCAAGCCAATTTGTGTAAACTAGCCACGAGACCGCAGCCATCACCAAACTCATCAGTTTTGAATTTCCACAAATCACTTCAGTAATGTCAAGTGACTATCAATTTTGAATTTCCACAAATCACTTCGAAAATGTCAAGTGACTGTTTTAGATTTTTCAAATTCAAATTGCATCTCGTACGTCACAATGAATAATACTTGCTAAAATTAGACCTCCACCGTATACTTATAAAAGACAAGTGTTAAGATATATAAGAAAAGGTCAAGATTCACACAAAATCGTCAATTCTTTAAGAAGTGCACCATCCCTAAGTAAAAAAATTTGTTGTAATCTGGGTCAACGCATTCGTCTAGCATGTCTAGACAAAGTCTAGCCTGACAGTGAGGTGTTGCGGACTCATGGCCAAAGCCGTAACCCTAGACCACAGATGAAATACCCCCACCACAATAAATTATGGTCCGAGGTCATGTCCCTATGTGGCAACCTAGAGCTCAATACTCGAGTGATAAAAAGTTACAACCTTCCATATCATAACACCACCCACCATTATCCATGACCATGGTGGTTCATAGTAATGTACAAAGCCCTTTCTTATTGTATCTTGATTTTTTTTTCTTCCTAGTTTTTCTGACAAGGTTAGCCTTCAACTTGTTTTTGTTTGGAAATTTTGGGATTTGTCCCAATTTTCATGTTGATTTACGAGCTTTTAATGAATTTAACTTGCTTATAAAAAATTTTGTGAGAGGGGTAACGAATGGAGTTTTGCATAGTAAGTGAGTAACTATGTCTTTTAATATGTAGATAGTATTTGTAAATGAATCACAAGGTTCCGTATGGTTTAGCCAACGTTTAAATCACCAAAAATTAATCGTTCGAAGTTAAAGTAGGAAGCTTGATTCAGAATGAAGTAAATATATTGTTAGAAAATATAATTTATAATATAGGAGCCCACCCTTTTATTTTATTTTAGAGTAAAACATGAATTCATAAATCGTCCGGATGTAACATTCGAGTTTCCACGAGGGTTTGCTCAATGCGGGAGGTAAGTGTATGCTCTATGCGGGAGGTAAGAGTAATGCTCTCACCAATTCAAGATGCTTACACGTGTTTGTGCTTTTATCCTTCTTTCATCCTGTTTTTGATCTTTCACAACTTTAGTCCCTTTCTCTTGTAAGTTTACATTTTTAATCTCTCAATCTTCCTACAACGACATTTTGTAAAATATGCAACTTTTGTCCTTTAACTTTAGACCCTTTTCAATATCACAGCTTTAATTTTATTAGTAAATTTTTATTCTACGGTAATATTTCAACATAAAGATAGGTATACATGAAAATAAAAAATATTGTAGTGATTTTCATCCGTCCATCCATATTACCATTTTAATAAATTTTAAATATAATCTATACTATATCTTTTAAAAAATAATGTAGTGATTAATAATAAATTTTATATATAATCTATACTATATTCTAATCAACGTTAAATTTTTTTAATATTAATATTTTAGTTATATTATACCACTTCAACTAATATATTATTCTATTTACCAATCATTACAAACATATCAACTAATTTGTTTAAATTATATATTATACTATATAAAAAAAACATACAAATATACCCGTACCAATTATACTAGTAAAAATTAATAAGCACCGTGACAAAGCATAATGTAGCAAACTTAGTCATATTAATGTCGAACTTAGTTAGAAATTTATAATAATTATATATACATTATACGACAACTTAGTTTTTTGGATTTGGAGTTGAAATGGAAATGTAGTATGGAAAAGTTGTGAATAATCGCTCCTTAATTTTTCATTTTCAACGTCCCATTAAAATAAAATAATGTTTTATTTATAAAAATAATCTTTACAATACAAATTATTTTTAACCACATATTATAGGACTCCACATATAATTTTCTATATCAAACTCATTACTAACCACATACCACATCTTTTTTTAAAAACATACAAAATCAAATTATTTCATTATTAACAGGACGAATAAAGTAGAAAATAAATGGGGAAAAATTCAAAGAAGGTACCTTAAGTTGTACAATTTTGCCTTTTTGGTACCTTTTATTGACGATGTACAATTTTAATACCCCAAGTTCACATGTCGTACAATTTCCATGCTCCGTTTAGTAAAAATTGACGGAGACGTCATTTTTTACTAAATGGAGCATGCAAATTGTACACATGTGAACTTGGGGTATCAAAATTGTACATCGTCAATAAAATGTACCAAAAAGCGAAATGGTACAACTTAAGCAAAATTGACGGAGACGTCAATTTCACTTAAGTTGTACTATTTCACTTTTTGGTACCTTTTGTTGACGATGTACAATTTTGATACCCCAAATTCACATGTCGTACAATTTACATACTCTGTTAGTCAAAATTAACAGAGACGTCAATTTTGACTAATGTAGAATGTAAATTGTACGACATATGAACTTGGGGTATCAAAATTGTACTGCATCAACAAAAGGTACCAAAAAGTGAAATTGTACAACTTAAGGTACATTTTTTGAATTTTTCCCAAAATAAATGTATTAGTATGACACATTTGAGTATGAGAATTAAAATTTCAATTTACCTCCATTCTCTAAGTAAAGATGATAGTAGAAATTAAGTATAGAATATATAATAGGACTGGTGTGCAATAATTACGATTCTACTCTTTAACCTCTTTACAAATAATGAACTAGTACATAACACGTGTAAGCATTTTGGATTGGTGAGAGCATTGCTCTTACCCCTAGCATGGAGCAAACCTCCACAAGGGAGCACACAAAATCCTGAGCTATTCGCTATTCGAATCAATATTGTGAGCTAATAAATGAGCCAAACGATTGCCATCTTGTCTAGTAAAAGAGAAATTGACTGAGGCAAAAGAACTAGCAACACTTCTAATGGCCTCAATAATACCCCCCCCACCCCCCAAGAGATAAGCAAGGGTCATGTGACTGCAAATGTTGAGCCACAAAGAGACAATCTCCTTCCAAAATGACGTTTGGGCAATTAAGATCCACTGCCAACTGAATAGCATAAAATGCAGCAAGAGCTTCCATTGTCTCGACACAATGGATATGTTCCATATTTCTCCGTTGCCACGCGAGTACATCTCCATTGGAATCACGAGCAACAATTCCGACACCTGAGTAACATCGCCCAGGAACAACGGAAGCGTTGAAGTTTAATATGACACTTCCATGTGTCGATGGGCGCAGACTGTAGCCGGACATCCTTGTACCTGGAAACATACTAATGTACAAATAAAACAACATCAATAGTGTCGTGGTTATGTCCTTCGTGAATAAGTTGATTGCGGTGGGACCATAATTTCCAGCAAGAGGTAACAAAGAACTCGAACTCCCCCTTCGACAAAGACGATTTCACCTACTCAATCCATTGTGAAACCTGCGTGCCAGAATTATAAATCGAACTGTAAGGTAGAGAGGATATAACCCAATATAGTCTAGCATATTCACAATCACGAAATATATGAAGCAAAGTTTCCAAACCCATTTAACAAACCGAACAACCAACATCCAAATCAATCCCCCTGCTATGCAAAAGAGTATTAACTGGTAAAGAATTCTGCAAAAGCCTCCAAAAAAAGATTTTAATTTAATTCGGGAGTTGTATGTTCCAAAGCTAATTCCAATCCGATAAAGCAGGGGTACTAGTACTACCCACGACATTGGCCTGCTCCACCATATGTCTTGTACGAGCCAAGTGGTCTGCTGTACGAACTGAGAAATGCCCATGTTTGGTGTGACTCCAAATACGGACATCAGCTGCGGGTAGAGGAAGCAAAGGAATGCTGAGAATGGAGTCCACATCGTCCTACCAGAATATGCTCTTAAGATCACAATTCCACTGCCCAGATGGAGTTCTAAGAGAGGAAACTATGAATCCCTCAATGACCATAAATTTTGGAGTAAAAGGTCTAGCACTTGACTCACGAGGAAGCCAACTATCCCCCAAATACGGATTCGAGAACCATCCCCTACCCGCCAATGCAACCCAGAGACAAGATCAAGTGCCCCGCAAATACTCTTAAAGGTGAAGGAAGCATTACCTATAGGAGCGGCATCAAAAATATCGGAATTCGGAAAATACTTAGCTTTCAAAACTCGACTAAGAAGAGAATTAGGAAAATAAATGATCCTCGACACTTGTTTCCCCAACATCGCAAGATTGAAAGATCTAGGATCCCTAATACCCATTCCACCATATCTCTTTGACCGGCAAAGATAGTCCTATTTTTTCAAATGAATCTTCTTTTTTGTACCATTACCCCACCAAAATCGAGCAATAAACGAATCAATTTCATTGAGGAGAGGGTCCGGCAACTTGAAACAACCCATAGCGTAAGTAGGGATGGCTTGAATTACGGACTTAATTAAGACCTCCTTCCCCGCCTTAGACAACAACTTACTACTAAAACCATCGACTCTTTTTTCACACCCTCTCCCTTAACCAACTAAAAACCTCTCTCTTAGACTGCCCCATTTATGTAGGGAGACCCAAATACTTATCATGTTTTTCAACCACCCTCACTGGCAAAGAACCCCTCACCTCATCAATGACCTTGCTACTTGCATTTCTAGTAAAGACCACAGTAGATTTGTCAAGATCAATTTCCTGCCCCAACGCAAGACTAAAACAACGAAGAAGATCACTAACAAGCAGCGGCAGCAGTAGCCTTACTGAACAATAAAGTATCATCTGCAAAAAGCAAATGACAGATCCTTGGTGCACGTGGGGTAACAGCCACACCACGAATAACCTCCCTCTCTTCTGCCTGGCAGATAAGAGCACTAAAAGCCTCCATGATGAATAATAAAAGGTACGATGAAAGGGGATCTCCCTGTCTAATCCACCTTTCCGGCTGGAAAGGTTCTACCTGAACTCCATTAAGAAGTACCGAATAAGAGACATTACGCACAGTAAGCATGATTAACTTAATAAAAGAAGCATCGAAGCCTAAACTCTCAAGCACTCGTTTCAGAAAAGACCACTCAACCCGATCGTAAGCCTTACTCATATCCAGTTTTAAAGCCATAAAAACATCTTTACCCTTAGTTTTTTTTTTTTTTTTTTTTTTGCTTCAAATAATGGTTAATCTCATAGGCTACAAGTAAATTATCAGTAATAAGCCGGTTAGGCACAAAAGCATATTGGGTTTCCGAAATAATGGAGTGCATAAAAGGTTTCAGCATGTTAGTCAAAGCTTTAGAGGCAATTTTAAATATGACATTACTTAGGCTAATGGGTCGGAACTGGAAAATCTTATCAGGAGATTTGCATTTGGGAATAAGAACAATACAAGTGTAATTGAATTTGGCATCAAGAGTTTTATTATTCAGCAGAGAAAGAGCACAATCAGTTAATATTCCAAAAGTTTTGATAAAAAACAACAGACATGCCACCAGGGCAGGAGATTTGAAAGGTTACATGTGAAAGAGAGCTTTTTTTACCTCTTGCGGAGTGAAATCACGGTTAAGCTCCTGGTTAATTCGACCGTCCACACGAGGTTCCAAATTACCCAAAACATCCCCGATCTCCTTCCCTATAGGGTTCCTGGTTCTGAAAATATCCATAAAATAACCATTTATGATCTGTTTCATAGTCTGCTCATCATCTCGTCATATACCAGACCCATCTAGCAAACCCGTGATCTCATTAACCTGGCTCGATGTGATGCTTTGGTGTGAAAAAACCTCGTATTCCGGTCTCTCTTTGTCAATCACTGATTCTTAGACCACTACTTCCACATGATTTCCTTTTTGTCCAAGATGCCTTTGAGTTCCAGTTTCAGAGCATCAATTCGTCCCTTTACCTTTGCAGTGAGTTCCACATGCTGCAACTCTTCCACTTCTGATTTTAGCTCCTGAATTATCTTCTTGACCGACCCGAAACAGTGGCAGTCCCAATTGACCAATCCCACCTTGCAACTCTCGATATTATCCAAGAAACCTAGACCAAAATCCCAATTTGTTCCGATTGGTATCTTACCGGCTTTCTTTCAATGCTGTGGACCTCCTGTTGGCTCCTAATTTCGCTTCTACTTGGTATGTTCATCTCCTAAACCTAATTGACTTTTTTTAGCTCGATTGTATGGTAATACCACTACCACTGTTGGTGATTCTGATTCTGCGTGTTGACTTATGTATTTCTGTTATTATTTTAGGCTCTATGAGAGTTGATTGTGGATTAATCTTAATGCCACTTGGGAAATTGATGTAGTAATAACATTTGTGAACTGTTTCTAGAAATG
>JAYMSP010001867.1:0-28126 GCA_036897095.1 Plantago elongata | reverse complement strand
ATCTATCATTTTTAAAATCCCCCCCCCCCCCCCCTCTTATAATTTGGCAAATATAAAATTGAAATATGACAATGATACATAAAAAAACAAAAAAACAAAAAACTTACACCCAATCGAAGCTTGCTTATGTCGCTATTCTTATTGAAACCAGGAGGAATCAAATACTTCACGAATGAATCATCACCGTCCTGAACTTGAGAACCAATGACATAAGCAGCGTCTAATAACATGTCAATGTTATCCATAGAATAGGATACACTCCCTTCAATGGAATCAATTTTTCATTATCAACCTTTTCAAACAACACCCTAGCAGATAACCTATTATTGGGCCAATGTTGAATAAGATGCAAGGTAATTGGTTCATGCGCACGCTTAAAAGGGAGCCTATGTAGATATGCAAACAACAATACAAGGACACAGTCGGAAACACATCTACCAGTAAACATGTATTTGGAAACACCTTTGGGTAATTTGTCCATCAGAAAATAACACCAGTCAAGCTTTTTATATTTAACACATCAGCAATGTGAGGCAATAGCACATAATCCACTACATGGTTTGCTATCGGTGGCAAAATGCAAGCGCATGAAACCAATACAAAAAGTCTCTTTAATTCATCTCCGCCTTCACCCATAGATAGAAAAATCGGTGTAAGATGCTTAACTGTAGTACCTTCAGTTGTCCTATCGTATTTTTGCAATGAATTCAGCTTTAAAATCCTTGACATGAGCATCAAAAGGGCCTATCCTGTTGCATTTCACCCTTGGCAGACAAAAGGTGTCATTGACATCCTTAGATGAAACATGATACTTGTAATTACCAATTGTTTGAATCAAACTATCACCATCAAAGTTGTTCACCAAAAAAGGTATGACTCCACCAGGAAACCTCTTAATGCTAAAATGAAGCAATCCACCAAAACCTATCTCTTCTACATTAGCTCTTTGTTTTTGAGTAAGTGAGGAAATCATTAATGAGAAAGGAGAGATCAACATAGCTTGTTCAAATGGTCTAACTTCATCATCAATAACCACAATCTGTTTCTTTAAACGATTCCTTTATATCACAGGTCTCTTCTCGACTGGATTCTCATTCACAACCGTAGTCCCCTTTTCACCTGACAATGCTAAAGTAAAGTCATTATTCACAATCTGCTTCTTTAGATGAAGCTTTTGAATTACATGTCTCTTCTCTACTACATTCATTCTCATCCACAAGTCTAGGTCCCTTCTCAACTACATCCTCATCCACAAGCCTAGGCCCTTTCTCAACTGACAATGCTAATGTTCTATCATTATTCATCTCAACCTGAACCTCACAACATTGTTGACCTACCATGTTCTTGTTTTTTCTCAGCTTTAATAATATCTTTTCAGTAGGCTTAACTTCAAAAAGAAACATATAAACATATTCACACATGAATCATTAAAAAGCTTAGTGTTGTACGAAAAAATACACATATATGCTTAAAATAACACAGACACCAAATCTCACATGCTTTGTTAAACATATTCACACATGAATCATTTCAATAGGCTTAACTGCAGAATAACATATGAACAAATCACGCATGAAATCATTAAAAACCCAGGGGATTGTAAAAAAAGGTGATATGAAGGAAAAAAAAAGTCCAGACACACATAAACCATAAACCCCCAGGGTTCTACCAAAAAAAAAACACAGACATATGCAAAAAAAAAAGAAGCCCAGAGAGCGTATGATAATGCAAAGATATGTCGAACAAACTTACATTTTGATATGTCGAACGAATAAACAAAATCATTACGGAGATCCATTAAACATCTCAACGGTGCATCTTCATCAAATGATCTTCTCTTTCGCAATGCCATAACACTTGAATATTTCAATTCCAGAAAATGAAAGTTAAAAAATACACCGAATATCAATTAATTAAAAACTAAGTACAATCGACATTGAAAGAGAGTTTGAATGAAGCTGAAGAAAAGAATGAAAGAAAAGCACAAAAGCACCACACCATGTTTAAAGAAATTAAAATATAAATTAATTCGACCTAACCGACAACTTAAAAAGGTGGACTTTCCATTGAATTTATTTTTGAATTGAAGTATATATTGAAATTAACAATAAGTTTTAGGTTAATGATCCGTAAACTTCCATCCATCGAGTGGATTGCGATTGGCCCAAATTGGTGAGCTAATTCCCAGTTCACCACCACCTCTCCATCCATCCATTCAGTTTGCCGCCTCTCTCTCGGTCATACAGTGCCTGTAACGACGGCCGGCAAGTCGAATTGAGAATGAATGGAGCTGCTCGAAATCTAATTCACCCATCTTCTTCGCCTATCTTCACCCTTTCCAAAGGTTAAACCTTTTTTCCTTTCTCTTTTTTCATCTTCTCTATCTTCTTATTGACACTAATTTCTCTGCACTATTAGGTTTCAATTTCTTGCCTGGAAGAGGAAATGTATTCTTCTGTCACCAAATTCAAACAAGTTCCTATCCAATTGCTAAAGGGAGCTATCTTCCCTTGAAACAGTCCAAGAGGCCGCTCAAATTAGAGGTACTTCACTACATATTACCCTCATTTCAGTTTTTATGCTAAAATACTCATGCTGGTAGTGCTATTGTTTTGGTTCATGCATAAAGATGCAATCTTTTCCTCATGTTTCATTTCCTTCACTTCTGTTAGACACAGCCAATGTACAGTCATTTAAGTTTTTATGCTAAAACACTCATCGTCTTGTTGTTTTGGTTCATGCATAAAGATGCAATATTTTTTTGTTTATATTTCATTTCCTTTACTTCTGCTAAACACAGCCAATATACAGTCATTTAAGTTTTTGTGCTAAAACACTCACCATCTTGTTGTTTTGGTTCGTGCATAAAAATGCAATCTTTTGTTTATGCTTCACTCCCTTTTCTTTTTGTTACACAATGGATGTTTGCCATCTTAGTTACTTTATGTTTTTTTCGACTTGGCTTTTATTATGGGAGGTATTCTATGCAGCCAGCCCAACAAGAAGCTATTGGTGCATTTCAAAAGCTTCCTATGGTGCAGCCATCCATTGATATCTTATATTCAGCATTAAAGAAGGCTAGGAGGATCGGACCTACACAGGGTAATTGGTTATAAGGGTTCATTTTTGTAATTGACCACATTTTGCTTGGTACTTATAGTCGGTGTGGTTTTTATTTTCAAAGGAATTGCTAATGCTGCTAAACGGGAGCGAAATAAAGGTGCAAAGCAAATAGATGCTTTGATGAAGGTAGATAGATCCTTTGACACGTAGCACACAGTGTTGATCCTCTCATATACAAAATAATGCAGCGTTTTGTCATTTCTTGACGTCAGGAACTTGCAATCACCCTGAGAACTTATAAGGAAAGCTTTCCCAGCAAAAAGAAATTGCACCCTTATGAACGCTCTTTAATTGAGTTGACACTTGGAGATGGATACTATGAAAAGGTACACAATAGTAATTCTTCATCCATTATTCAAGATGCTCCTTGCATTATTACAGCTCATTTCCAACTATACATTCACGTATTACCCATGAATTTGAACATTTTGCTAGCATAGTTGATTTACTTGTGTCAAGTGGCAGGAGAAATGCTTCTCTTAAAGGGTATGAAATATAAAAATCATGTCATAAATCTTTCCTTGCATATCTTCCAAGTATTGCCTTCTTTATCAAAGTTCAAACCTTTTTCAGGTTTTGTGGAAGGTTGACGAATTGCGGAAAAAACTCGTGTTAGTGGGAAAAGAGTGTGCCTCTTTCTGTGCCCAGGTGCAAGTTACTCTCTTTTGAACTCTGTAGAAACTGGTGTCAGTTGATTTTATTTTACTTCTGACTTGATGTGAATTAATGATATTAACTGTTGAAGCCTTTTGATTGGCTGTACTCGTCGTCTAGTTAGTGATGTGGTTAAGTATAGATTAGGACTTGTATGTACAGAAAACATTAAGTATAACAAAGTCCTATAATATTGTTGCTCGATTACCTGTATCATCGACTAATATCCAAAGTGAAGTAGTAAACTAGAAAAAGGATCGATGGAGTAACGGAAAAACTAGTTAGGGTAGCATTTGAAATGGTGTATGCTTGGTTGGGTTAAGTTAATGTCATCTCTGGACTTTGAACAGTAATTTGGGTGATCACACAAAAAACGACATGGAGCCCGATGAACAAATTACATTTGTATATGACATTGGTATCTTCTGGAGTTCTTACGCTATAAAGAGGTCATGCGGCTGTGGATGTCTGTTCTTATTTTTATGTATGTCTCTGTAAATTGATTGTTGGTTCAGTAACAACTAGAACCCAAGTAATATGGATGCACCCAAAATTTAATGGGAGGGTACATGCCTACATTGACTCAACCCAGTACCTCTGCATATCTGTCAAATTTGACTTAATATTTCTGCTGAAAACAGATACGGTAAACCATATTTTATGTGATTGGTGAATGGACATTAAGTCAGGCTATTAGGCTGTTGGACTGAATCTGTAATTGCAGAGTATTCACCTTATTATCAATCCAGTACCTCCATGACTGTAAAACTTGACCTTATATTTCTTACTTAAAACAGATACGCTTAACGCGTTAATTATGTGCTTGGTGGAGGGCTATTAGGTTCAACTATTATGTTGCTAGACCGAAACTTCACTTGCATAGAGTATTGCATTGTTCAGTCTAGTTACATTTTTCTGCTTTTATAGTGCAATTTTCCTGAAGCTCAGTCTGTGGCATCAAAATTTGATACAGCTTGCCTAATTGTAATGATTCTTGGCAGTCACTCACAAAGCATGAAGCTGAGGTCCGATTGATTGAGGTTAGTATTTCTATCAGTAATTGGTGAAGTTGTTTTAGACTTTTAATGTAAATTCCTCATCCATCATTCCACTGTGCAGGGTAAAAAGAAAATTGAAGAAGTTATTCACCGTGAAGGGAAAGCGATAGATGAATTGATGAGTATTGCTAAGGTAATTTGTGCTATAAGTCATGCCAGTCAACTCTTAAGTTCGTGACATAGACAATTATGTGAAATAGATGAACTTTGTTATTGTTTCATTAATTTGTGTGCCTTTTCATCAATCATGTACCATCTCACTGACACATTGCTCTGTAGACCCTGCGGGCGATGCCAGTAGTTGATCTCGAAACACCCACCCTTAGTCTAGTTGGGGCTCCTAATGTTGGAAAGTCATCTTTGGTGCGCCTGCTATCAACAGGAAAGCCTGAGGTATGTGTCTAAGATGTTGGATTTGACATACATTTTTGTACATGACACTAAGCAAGATTCAGTCTTGAGGTGGATGCATAGGTTTTATTATGTTGATCTTTGAGAGACATTTTGATACGATAACCTGTGTGATTTTAAACCAGTCACACTCACATTAAGTCTCTCTTCCAGCTTCAAAGTAAAAGTTCAACTTCTCACATGGTAGTTATGATGCACAATTTTGCACTTCGAGTATGAATATGATGATGCTTTTTATCATAGGATGCACATGCATTATATTCTTTTGTCCTTTGTTCCTATGATGTCGAACATCGAAAAATCCAATGGTATCAGTTTTTGAATAAATATCAATATGAAGCGGAAAAATACTGTCCCCTATCAGAAAAAAGCATTAGGTTGTAAAAGGTTTTTACTTGTAGGAGATGTTTTAGTAATTAAATTTGACACAATCTTAGAAGGTGTCCTTGTGACATGACCTTCCTTCATCTCATTCTCACCTCACTAATAAGCCTAGAGTAATCTTGAACTTGGTCTGTGCTCATATCTTGATAAAACTTACTTAAACAATAAGATGGGAATTGCAGATGACATATTTGTTATACTTCATTTTCTTTATAAATATTTCTATTATGTTTTAGTTATTGACAACTAAATCAGGTATCTAGTGAAATCAGGTATGTGGTGAATGGGTACATTACAATCTTGGGTAAAAGGGAAAAAACATATATGTGAACTGAAAGAACAATGTTGCTTTATTTTGTCTGCAGTTTGTTACTCTTGATTCATTGATTTTCTTGAATCTTGACAACCTATTCTGTGTTGCTTTTCTGCTTTTGGCGTGTGACATAATCGATTGATGTAAAGCTGACTAGTATAGTTTTCTGTGTGACAATGTGCCTCAGATCTGCAATTATCCATTCACAACCAGAGGAATTCTGATGGGTCATATCACTATAAGCTACAAGCATTTTCAGGTAGGTTTTTTCACAGATTTACCCATCTCCGAATTATCCTGTCATTTTGAAGTCTTAATTTGAATGTTATCTCAGGTCACAGATACCCCTGGCCTGCTAAGGAGGAGTGATGGTAATATTCTTCTGTTTCATCCTTGTGATGTGTCATTGCATCAAGTCATTTATAAGTGGCAAAAACATCACGCCTTTCTGTATTAATAAAGCAGAGGATGACAAGGAATCTTCCCTGGCTTGTTAAGTTTTGCAGGAAACATCATTGGTTGATATTATTTGCTGATAGTAACTCTTCTTGTCTGAACCTGCAGAGGACAGGAATAATTTAGAAAAACTGACACTAGCTGTCCTCCAACATTTGCCGACTGCTGTTCTCTATGTCCATGATCTCTCTGGAGAATGTGGAACCTCACCTTCTGATCAGGTATTTGGCCTGCATTCCTTTTTGGAATAGTATTCTAACTGGTTATGTATGCACCCACTAAGCTTGTATACCAAGAATGCGGGATAGTAATTACATGCGCTGTTGATTTGCATGGGCCTTTTTTATTTCCTGGCATTATACTGCACAGCCATCAAGATTTATCACTGTTTTCCTTTTCTCTGGTGTCCTTGGAACTGATTTAATTGTGAATACCCAGTATTTTGTATAGGCTTTAGCAATTTGGTCCTTGCTCATGTGTGCTGACCGTCTGCTGACTCACATGCAATTAAAGTTGAAATATGTGAAAATAAATTTTATCTGCTTTAGGGATAACTATACTTTGGAAAAGCAAAAGCAAATATATGAACTCCTGTTATATAAGGTGTGGGCCCATCATATGCTCTTTCTTATTCGAAGGAGTACTTGATACTTGACATGATAACAATGGTGTTGCATTCTCCTCTTTCCACTTTGCTGATACAAAATGCATTCAATAAAAGAAAATAAAATGGACAGTTTCATGTTGTGTACAAGATTGAGGGAATAGATGGATGCAGTTTGCTTTGTTTTATCCTTGTGCGTTTTGGTTAGAGACTATGCAAGGTTTTCATTCTCTCTTCTTTGATATGTGATGCATAATTCATTCGTTTCATATGTTCTTTCTATTTCCATCCTACTCATTTCTGGTTGAACAGTTTACCATCTACGAGGAAATAAGAGCGCGATTCAGTGATCATCTTTGGGTCGACGTTGTTTCGAAATCCGATCTTCTCGGAGATTCTCCAGAAGCCTTCATCACAGAAGATATTGATAAAGATAATGCTGCGCTAGCAAAGTACCGTAGAATGGGACCTGATGGCGCAATGCGTGTATCAGTCATGACTGAAGCGGGTATTGATGAGGTAGGCCAGTTAACTTTCTACTTAAATCAAGATTCGTGAAATGAAATCTTGTATGCTGTTCTGATTATATCCTGCATGTTTTTTGACTGTCATATAGAAAAGAACAAAAAAAACATATAAGCTGGATACAAAAAATAATAAGAGATGAGAATGCAAATTATTGAAAAAACAACTTAAGCTAATGCACTGGCACAAGTCCGCAGTTACTAGGGTGGACTTTTTCATGTGCACCATGAAGCCACAAGTCTCTTGTTGTGTAATTAATATTCCCTGAAAGAATTCAAATAATATGTTTGAAGGCAGTGATCATGAAGATCCCTCCAAAACAAATTGTACTTAAGGTTGTCGGTCTTGATGGATGGGATCCTTGACGGATCCAATTTTTTACTGGTCCAACGTTAAGGGATCTTACTCATTTTATGAATTCAAACATATGCGAGAATTGAATCCCCTTCCAGTAGTTATATGCAGAAGTCACGGGCATTTCTTTTTTATTCTTCTGTCTCAAATGTACAAGAAAATCGATCTGTTATTTTGAATTTTGATAACTAGGCATTAATTTTAAATAGATGGGAATCATCTGATGACATGCTTTGCACAGTTAGTGGTGCTGGTTTTCTTTTTACAAATTATCTGATGCTACTTGTTCGCAATATGGTTTTATCCAGTGAACCTTAGATCTGTTTCCGCCTGGTGCTATATTAAAGGATTAATGAATTGTATTATTTTCATTATGGAACTGCGTTGTGGCTCCAAACAATCTTTGTTTATTTGCTAAACATTGTGTGCCTTGCAGTTGAGAAGCAGAGTACAGGAACTGCTATTGTCGCAGTTAGGAAAAATAAAGATTTTGGACAGCAATCAAGATGTTGCTCAAGTTATGGGATAGACTGGTCAGCTGTTGGTAGGCAACTTTCGATATCCAGTCAGGTAAATGACTTCATCGATGCAGTCATGATGGTTCAAAGGATGACTGAGCTCTGAGCATGAGATGGCTGATCGACTTGTAATGAATTGTGGCATTGCTCACTTGCAATTTCCAAAATGTCATAGTTATGGGAGAATATTGAAAGGTCAGCTAGTTTCTTCACCGTGCTAGCATTAATTCAAATGGCTCTGCATCTGAGAATCATCTATAAAATCTTTATTTTCCATTCCCATTCTCCTAAAAGTCTATATATAAGCAGAATTATAAAGCATTATGCAATTATGAAGGTAACTTTTTGTGTAGACAGACTGGCGATTATGAACTTCTGTCTTAGACATCCATGATTTACCAACTGAACCACTTTAATTTTGATAAGAATTTCAAGTATATTGTACTACAAAGATAAATTCATTAAAAGTTATACTATGCGATCATCTTCTAGAGTCAAACACTTGGATTGTTCATAATTCCAATGAATCAGTCAGTCAATTAGAGATGCTCAGATAGAATTCACCTATTCACTGATCAATAAAACAAGGGCATTACACTGAAGCACATTTACTGGAGGTCTACTCGAGATTTAAACTGTTCCAGCTGTTCCATGCAATATGCCACAATGCAGCAAGTTCTATCTTGTGGATGAATCTGAACCGTCCAGCTTTCCATTCTTTCTTGTGGTTTATCTTTGGTGTATGTGTAAAGGCATAATCAATCAGTAACATTCTTCGAGTGGACACACACTGTTCTCATCTTATATTCGACGAAGGCCTGGTCATTACAGGAAGCCAGTCGAACACAACTTCGAAATCAGGTATCCCTGCAGAAGCAACAAGAAAAGAAAATATAAGAAACAAATCAGAAAGAAAAAAAAGTACAACTGCAGATAGGAAAATGTTCAAGATATACAGTGTATTCTTTGATTCCCCCTCATCCATAGTCCCTACATTCTTTTGACCATGTTGAAGATTTCAGTCACAGCTCAAAGCTCAAATATTCCAATATATCATCTACAGTATCTAATTACTTTGACTCTCTCAGTTGCAACAGAAAAATCCAAAAGCAGCAAGCAACGCTTGTAGAAAAGGAACGAAATGTTCAGTACATAACATTTTGTCTGATAACAACAATGAATTTATATTACCTACCAGTATTATGCTTCACACATTCCCAAACATAATTTCATTAATTTGGATAATGCTAATGTCAGCTATAGGCTCAATGGGCTGCTCATCATCAGTTGTTGACGGGGTGCTACTCTGTGGTTCCCTACTGAATTCGTCTGCATAAAGTAGGATGGAATTGAAGTTACAAACCTCTGATGTTGGTTAGCACATGACAATAGTTGCCAACAATTAAGTCGTAAAAAATCAAATTTTCCTAAACAATAAATCAAACAGGGTGAGTAGTGGTGTGATAATCATGTCTAGGAAAAGAACTGTTTTTTCTAAGAATTTCACAAATTAGTTACTGTAAGTAGTATGTACCAAAAATCGTGTTCATGGATGTCGGAGGAGGAGTAGACATAAAGTTGAGGCCGATATATAATCCAATACCCAGCACAATTGTAACCATTACATATGTTGGCATTGCCAATGCCCAATACCTGGAAAAAAGTTGCAATTCTGAACTAGATATCAATGCACAACAAAGAATCAGTTAACAAATTCGGAAGAAGCCTGCTCTAAATTCTGAAAAGTGTATTTCGTTTTGCATTTACAAAACCTAGAAAAATCATGGGCTACTCAAACAAATGAGTTACTCATTAACTGAAACACTTTCATGAGCAGCCATTTTGCATTCTTTTAAACCTTTTATCAACATGCATGCCCCTTCAATTCTAAAGTAGGTTAGAGATATGGTAAGAGTAAGCATCTCACATGCAACGGAAAACCAAATGAACATTTAAAACCAAAAAATGGACATATATTGCCACACTGACCTGCTGGGGTAGTAATATATCCCAATCGAATGCAACCAGCTGTCAGGAAAATACGCCCAGATGACAAAAATGACTGTCGCAGAAGAACAAAATTTATCTTAGTTGAATTAAAAGTATCTCACATTCTAATGCTTACTAGTTACTACTAAGGTGAAAATTCATTAACAACTTATACGAATATAACTACGTACAGGAAAATTACAAGCTGAGCATTCATCAGAACTCAGAAACACATGTGAGCTTATAATGCTCCTTAAGACACACACGTGCACGCAGGTAGTCTGGTACTCATGAGGCACAAATCATTTCGTCCAGCCAAGCATGTGAGCAAGCAGATAGTCATGAATTTCAACCTCAAAAGTAAGTATGCTTGTATGATCTCACACGTACAGGCTAGACTTGTACTTGATCATAATTCATAGCACAGCATGTCCTATTCTATATGTACATTAACAGAAAAGACAATGCATCCTAGCAATATGACATCCTAATTTAAAAAAAGAAGGCGTTATCGCCATACAGTCCACAAATGTACAAATGAATGCACAGACATTCGTAAAGCTGCATAAACACATTATACCTTGTAGACTCAAAAGTGAATAATCATCTTTTGCTTAGAAAATGATACTACTAAGTAGAAATAAAAATGAAATCTGAAAGATAATTTATTTCACTGACACCTGAATTGAAATGTATACATACAGGTACAGGTGGTGCATAGCTAAAATTTGTGGTGGTAAATAAGAAAACAAGTAAATGAAATTGGTGATGATTGGATTGAATTAGGTTAGAGTTGAAAAGAGGAAGAAGCAACAAACAAACCAGTGGCAACAACGGTAGTGATGGATCCGACGAAACCGTAAACTTCAGAGAGCTTAGGTCCATTCTCACCGGAGACACCGAATCGAGGAGATCGCTCACCGGACACGTCATCCCGTCGATTTCTCGAAAAGCTAACGATTCTTCGAGGGCTATTCATGCTAATTACCTTTTCTATTCACTCACAGTTTGATTTGACCACCAAAATTACATCAAATAGTATTATGAGATTGATTTTGGGTACGAGATAATATTAAACGGACCGGATATATATATATATATAAATAAAATAAAAGTAAGTTAGCGATATTCATATTAAAGGAGTAGTATTCTATTGATCGATGCAATATGGTTTCTCAATTGGTAAAATGAATATTATTGTTCGTGAGTGATTTGATAATATCATGATTCGATAGATAATTTTGATTAAGTGAGGATGGTAATAAAACTTTAGTCAAGAACTAGTAACTTACACATTGAGATTATGGTGATTTTTTTGTTGTGTTCGGATTAATTAGAGTAGTTTGACAAGATAAGGTTCAAACTTATTTTTTCTTCAAATCACTTTAATCCGATATTCTTTTGAATTAAAACAGACCTTAGGAGGTAAGGAGCTAGACCTAAACTTTAGAGACTTTGTATATCTTTCACAACATAATTTACGAATGGCATGAAATTAGGAGACACGGAAATAATCGAGGCCAAGGTTGAAGTAGTCCAAGGACTCAAGAGCGATGTGAAGAGCAATATGACCGAGTAGAACAAACTACAAAGCAAGATCGTTATTAAGGTACAAGAGTTTATCTCGAATATAGAATCTAACTTATGATACTTTTATTTTAAAAACGAATATAATTATTTTTGTAGCCATATCACAATTTTAATTAGTTTTTTCATATACTTAATTAATCGATCTCATAAACTTTATTAATATGGATTATACTAGTATTATACAATCATTACTCATCATTTTTATTGCTTACCATTTTATTAGGTTGCCGGGCGAAGAAATAGATGGCTACTATGCACCTCATGTATTATAAGAACATGGGCCGGGCCGATTCGATTTTAAGCCGTCCGGGCTGTTGTATGGTCGCCCAGATAACACCTTTGATTGCATTATAGTTAGAATTCATTTCATCATTTTCAACAAGAATCAGGGGAGTTAAAGTGAGTATCATTCTTCTTCTTCTTCTTCTTGAATTTGTCGAGTTTTATTTACTGTACTGGGAGATTGAATTCATATAACTGCCCTGTTTTGTATCATTCACTCTGTTTAATTTGTTGTTATTTCTGTATTCAAGTTGTAGTGCTTGGATTTTATTTATTTTATCTCATCAGCCTTGCTTGCAATTAGGATATAAGACTTCATTATGTCAACAATCTTTCAACAACATACTCCAATTTGTGAATTGCTGAATATGGATAGTGTCAGTACTTGTTTGCTTCAATCTTCTTTCTATTTTTGTTATTTAATACTACTACTTTGATTTGGTATTTCTGGTCATAGCTAGACTATTCCGATTAAGCAAATTTATGGCATCTGTTGCTGCTCACGATACAACACAGGTGATTGATTCGCTTCATCTTTCTTCATTCTTTTCCTTGGACGTGTCGTACATGTTTTTTTCTCACACTAAATTTAAGCAAATCAATGATCATTTTTATGTTTGATGAAATCTGCTCACTTTTAAGTTTTATCCCGATGCATCACTACAACTTCTCACGAGTCATGACCTCTCCACGTTTACGATTCCTACTTGAGCAAAACGTTTTCAAGACATGTTAATTAAGTTAACCAAGGCAAGACATATATGCATAATCTTCACTTGAAGGATTCATTTGGTAGGTTTCTGGATTGAGTAGTATCTGTCAGTCACACTTTTGTTACAGGAAGCAAATGGAAGTTTAAGCAGGGAGGTCAAAGTTATTTTCGTTCTGGGTCAGTGCTTTGCTTCTGCTTCGTACCTCACTCGCTACCCAGTTTGATTGCTAATGAAAATTTTAACATCTCTATCTATTATCTCAATGCTAGTTAAGTTAACTTCCAAATTTCCAATGTTGCTAAATGATATGTTCCTAGTAAAGTTGTTAATTCACTTTAAACATTCAACAGGTGGCCCGGGCAGTGGTAAGGGCACTCAGTGCGCCAAGATAGTCCAACACTTTGGTTATACTCATCTTAGTGCTGGTGATCTGCTACGGGCCGAGTCTAACTCTGGCTCTGAAATTGGGTACAATCTCTTGTTAACATGCACTATATGTAATGCATGCTTTGTAGTTTTCTTGTAAATGAATCGATTCATAACTATTTCAGCTTGGTGAAAGCTGTGAACTTACTTTATGGCATTTCATGTCCATAGTAAAATTATATTTCTAATATGCATATCTGTTAGTCGCTAGTTCTTATTTACTTTTAGCCAATCCATTAGAAACTCACTCAACCGGTTTTTCTTGAGTTTGGATTTGTTCCAGGAAACATTAACTCTCCAATCTTATTAAGTTTCACTGGAGCTTTTGATGCCTTGTTTTGTTTCAAGTAGATTATCTGACCTGAGCACAAATTATTCACTACTTGTCTTGTGATTGTAGGAAAATGGTTGGAAAGTTGATTAACGATGGAAATATTGTACCTTCGGAGATAACAATAAAGCTTCTACTACAAGCAATGGAGGAAAATGGAAATGACAAGTTTCTCATTGATGGTTTTCCCCGTAACAAGGAGAATCGAGAGGCATTCGAGAGTATTGTAAGGCTTCTCACCAACCACCTTGCAGCCAGTTATAGAGAAGTATAAGATTGCCTGATTTATAAAGGTGTTCTAATTTAGTGCTTACATTTGCTTCATTTGCAGACTGGAATTGAACCAGAATTTGTACTGTTCTTTGATTGTCCAGAAGAGGAAATGGAGAGACGCCTCTTAAATAGGAATCAGGTAAGAAATCTTTGCTTGTCTTTTAATCAAGAGTTCAAGGGAAGATTGCTTATCATTTCTTCATCCCTTTATTTAACTTTGCACTGTTCTTTTTCTTTTCTTTTTTTGTGCTTGAAGGGTAGAGATGATGATAAGATCGCTGTAATAAGGAAGAGATTTAAGGTCTACATGGAATCAAGTCTACCAGTGATCGAGTACTACAATTCTAAAGGGAAGGTTCGAAAGGTGAATTCATTAAACGCCATGTCTGTTAGGTTCAAAGGACTCATAGTGTCTGAATTCTGACTTTTTAGTAATATATAGATCGATGCTGCCAAACCACTTGGAGAGGTATTTGAGGAAGTGAAATCAGTTTTCAGCCCCACAAATTGACAAGGTAAATGCGTTCTATTTAGTTTTCTGCTACACTTTCCACATGTACCAAGAGACGAGGTAAATCAGTGTCATGATGATTCAATCTAATGCTGCTATTTCTTTGTTTGAATTATCAATAAGTTATTCTATAAGAAATAGGTTTATTCTATAAGAAATAGGTTTATTCTATAAGAAATATGTTCAGGCTCTTTGATAAGGTTCTGGCCATTAAAATTTTGCATTTCCTTGGTGTTATACATAATTACATATAGTTCAATTCAGTTGAACTGCTATTGATGTTCCATAAGTTGCATTTAAATTTTCTCCATTAGGCTTTAGTTTGACACATCAAGAATATACCAGCTGCATTTTTGTTCTATAAGGATATAAATGAAATTTCTCTACTGCTAATTGATTCAGAGGAAACCCAGTTTATTTCCTTTTGCACTGAGAACATTTCCTGTTTCCATCAATTTTGTCATTGTGCCATTTTACTTGTTCAATCAGGCAGCACATTGGTCATTGGAGGTTTGGAGCAAGCAAATTCACCCAAAGTTTCTCAGAAAAGCATTACAGCCAGTGACTGACATATTGAAATAGCCTAGCTTTCTTATGCAAATGATTGATATGAGAATTGACAGATTCATTATACGATTTCGAGCAAATCTTGAGTTATAAGGAGTCGCGACAATGTATATAAAATGTATGGCCTCATTTGGTCCTGCACAAAGCCTCCATTTGAAGGACATTACATTGAGCACCACGTGTGTACATTATTTACTGAATCCATAATACTCTAGCCTTATGGATCGAACAGTATAAAAAGTTAAAAACGTGAACATATTAGCTACTTAACTCATATTGTTCCTCTTGAATTCTTTAGCACGTATGCTTGCTGTATTTCACAACCAGCTTTTATCGCGTATTCTACAATGCTTGATCCTCGCTCTACTTAGTTATCGCTTCTCATTAACCAGTTTCTCAAGGCATGGAAAACCTAAACGGTGATGTATATGAAACACAACAAAATATATCTATCTATTCAAAAGATGCCCTTCCATATAATGAGAAAAGATTGTACTTTGTCAGAACAGAGCAACCCATATCAGTACCAGAGGCACCTTGTGAGTAATGTTAATCAATGCAATGCGTAAACAGTTGTATATTACAAGACAAGGCTCTTCAAATTGATCACGAGTATCTATGATATTCATAAATCTCCTAGTACTAGTCTTCTTCTGGTATGGAACAACAATGTCCGTCACTTCAGAGGGACTCTTTGTTGAGCGAAAGTGTTCCGATGACTCGATCACCAAAGGACACAGAAGTTACATGGTTGAGTATATATTTCTACTAGTACAAAACGCTTCAAATAACCTGACCTGGCATAAATAAGGTTCCAACTTCCAAGACATCGAAGATTGTAGATCACTGCACTATTAATGGTGGGATAGTCTATCTGTCATATGGTGGGATAGTTTATACTCGTTTACACCTCCAGCTGGTGCTCTCCATTTTTCCTTTCGGAACGCTATCCATTGCGTTGAAAGAACAAGGTAACGGGGTAAAGTCCCGTGATATTTGAGACCACCACAACTGCAAATCGACAATCACATGATGGAATTTTAGCTTCAACAGTAAATCTTTGATGCACCAGTCAGATAACACCATTGTTGTTATTATTTTTTAAACGGCAAAAATATATTAATGACTTTAAAATGTTTACAGAAGCTGCAATGCTTGGTTTATAGGTATATATCCCCTTCCAACCGACTAGGATTGTAAACATAAACTGATTGCAATGCAAACTGCAAAGTTCCATATGTCAAGGGGCAAATTGTACGTTCAAAAGACATCAGTGAAGATGACTTGACTTATTCTCGTATCAGACACGGAAAAATTATTGCACCAATTTTTTTTCATTGAAGCCCTAACCTGAAAGGAAGCCACCCCCTGATTAGTCGTATCCTATTCTAAAACATCAAATGGCAATAACTGCGGCCTCGAATAACACGCTGGTAGCCGTACTGCATGGAATCTATCAAGCTGAGACTTATCCGTTCTTGAACAAGCCTGCACCTCTTGCTCAATGTCAGCACATGCAACATTATACATTCTTTCAGCTTCTATACACGAGTAATAAATCAGGACTTACCATCTCACAAGGCATCTTTGAATGCCAAGGGTTGCAGGGAGGATCAAGGGCGAGTCTCATTGGACATACAATAGACCAACCTAAAAAGATATAAATTACTATTCAGTAATGCCATTACTCAAAATGCATTTAGTCAGCCAATAGGGACACCAAGAATATTACTGATTGATTCAAACAATAATATTCTTGGTGTCCCTATTACTGGAATGCATTTATTCTTGTGGTTTATCTTGGTGTATATGTGTAAAGGCATAATCAATCAGTAATATTCTTCGAGCGGACACACTATTCTCATCTTATATTGGATCAAGGCCTGGTCATTACAGGAAGCCAGTCGAACACAACTTCGAAACCAGCTATCCATGCAGAAGCAACAAGAAAAGAAAATGTAAGAGACAATCAGAAAGAAAAAATAGAAATACAACTGCTGATAGGAAAATGTTCAAAATATATTCTTTGATTCCCCTTCATCCACAGTCCCTACATTCTTTTGACAATGTTGAAGATATCAGTCACAGCTCAAATATTCCAATATATCATCTACAGTATCTAATTATACTTTGACTCTCTCAGTTGCAACAGAAAAATCCAAAAGCAGCAAGCAACGCTTGTGGAAAAGGAACGAAATGTTTCAGTACATAACTTTTTGTCTGATAACAGTGAAGTACTATTACCTACCAGTATTATGCTTCACTTGACATTGCCAAACAAAATTTCATTAATTTGGATAGTGCTAATGTCAGATATAGGTTCAATGGGCTGCTCATCATCAGTTGTTGACGGGATGCTACTCTGTGGTTCCCTACTGAATTCGTCTGCATAAAGTAGGATGGGATTGAAGTTACAAACCTCTGATGTTGGTTAACACATGGCAATAGTTGCCAACAATTTAGTCGTAAAAGATTAACTTTTCCTAAACAATAAATCAAACAGGGCGAGTAGTGGTGTGGTAATCATGCATAGGAAAAAAAAACTGTTTTTTTCCATGAATTTCACAAATAAGTTACTGTAAGTAGTATGTACCAAAAATTGTGTTCATGGATGTCGTCGGAAGAGTAGATATAAAGTTGAGGCCGATATATAATCCGATACCCAGCACAATTGTAACCATTACATATGTTGGCATTGCCAATGCCCAATACCTGGAAAAAAGTTGCAAAGTATTTATTTTGAACTAGATATCAATGCAAAACAAGGAATCAGTTAACAAATTCTGAAGAAGCCTGCTCTAAATTCTGAAAGGTGTATTACTTTGCATTTTCAAAACATTAATAATTCATGCACTGCTCATACAAATGAGTTACTCATTAACTGACATATTCGTGAGCAGCCATTTTGCATTCTTTTAAACCTTTTATCAACATGCATGCCCCTGCAGTTCTGAAGTAGGTTAAAGATATGGTAAGAGTAAGCATCTCACATGCAAGGGAAAACCAAATGAACATTTAAAACCAAAAAATGGACATATATTGCCACACTGACCTGCTGGGGTAGTAATATATCCCAATCGAATGAAACCAGCTGTCAGGAAAATACGCCCAGATGATAAAAATGACTGTCGCAGAAGAATAAAACTTATCTTAGATGAATTAAAGTATCTCACCTTCTAATGCTTACTACTAAGGTGAAGATTCATAAACAACTTATAAGAATAGAACTACGTACGAGAAAATTACAAGCTGAGCATTCATAAGAACCAGAAGCACATGTGAGCTTATAATGCTCCTTAAGACACACACACACACACACATCATTTCATCCAGCCAACCATGTGAGCAAACAGATAGTCATGGATTTCACCCTTGAAAGTAAGTACGCTTATATGATCTCACACGTACGTGCTAGACTTCTATTTGATCATAGCATAGCATGTCTTATTCTATATGTACATTAACAGAAAAAACAATGCTTCCTAGCAATATGATATCCTAATTTAAAATAAGAAGGCGTTATCGCCATATAGTCCACGAATGCATGCCATTCGAAAGCTGCATAAACATATTATACCTTGTAGACTCAAAAGTGAAGATAATCATCTTGTGCTTAGAAAATGATACGAAAGAAAAATGAAATCTGAGAGATAATTTATTTCCACTTACACCTGAATTGAAATGTATACATATAGAGGTGGTGCATATACAAAATTTGTGGTGGTAAATAAGAAAGCAAGCAAATAAAATTGGTGATGATTGGATTGAATTAGGTTAGAGTTTAAAAGAGGAAGAAGCAACAAACAAACCAGTGGCAACAACGGTAGTGATGGATCCGACGAAACCGTAAACTTCAGAGAGCTTAGGTCCATTCTCACCAGAGACACCGAATCGAGGAGATCGCTCACCTGACACGTCATCTCGTCGATTTCTCCAAAAGCTAACGATTCTTCGAGGGCTATTCATGCTAATTACCTTTCCTATTCACCCTATAAATTATTTCATCTCCGTATTAGTTAATAGTAATTTATATCAGCCATTACCCAAAAGATAGCATACAGGAGTATACCAAGTACAAGCAAGATTCAGATTTTGCAATGATATGCAATCTATAACTCAATCTAAAGATTCTCTTAACAATGAAGTGCAGCTCAGTTGGTAAGACGCTTCAACTCCAACCAATAGGTCGGGGTGACCACATCTTTTCGAACTAAAGCAGTAGCAGCATCATCAATATTTCCAGGGCTATCAAATTTTTTGCAATGCGACTATAAATTAAGAAAACCATACTAGTGTAGAGCTTCACCAATAACACATATCGGATTACTGCCTTACTCTAAGCTTATTACTTCGTGTGGGACAATTTCACAAACAGGTGACAGGCAAACTTCAATTTCTAAATGAAACATTGTAAACCCACAAAGATACAGTTTAAGCACACATTTTCACAAACAATGAGAATATATTAGATTTAGATAAAGCACAAGGGAAATTAAAGATTGATTGCTCCATTTCTAAGTTTGAAAATCATCATAGAAACTGCTACATTTGAAGAATACAATACCGGAACAAATACCTGAAAAGGAATATAGGATCAACTGCGTAAGCTCATCCACAGACTAGCAACAAGTATAAAGTGAGCCGATGAATTGGTGGGTGGTTTTCTGTATAGGGTTTAAAAGAGTGATTTTTCTTCTCTCCTCTTTGAATGAATTATGAGCAAAACCCCATAAACCACAGTAAGAAGAACTAAGAAAAATAATCAGCGGATTGGTAAGGTTTCGCAATGTATTAGTTCGTTTATACCTTTTTAGCGACTTTATTTTATATTAATAATCGTTTTCTTAATTCCTTTAGATTATATTTTCGAATTGGTTATTTGAGATTTTTATTTATTAATATTTATAAACTATTAGTGCACCTAAAAAGATATAATTTGAGTTGATTTATCTACAAATACCTCATAATTAAGTTCATGGTTTAAAACTATATTTATTAAAATTGATAAGTTAGTAAATATTGACTTCAAACTCGTCGTTCAAATAGCATGTGCTTATTTATAAAAAATATCGAGTTGATAAATTTGTCTTTATTATAACCTTAATATTTTAATCAGATTGGATTTACATGAATAGCTTTGGTTTTCCCGGAATTGCAAAAAAAAGCTTAGTATAGTAATTAGTGACAGAATTTGGCTTGGCTATTGGGATAAGTCCCTACTCTATAGTCTGATTTTTAGGGCTTCAATTTTCAGCATATTTTGCTTGAGTTTTAAGTAGTTTCCGAATTGAGGGAAATCAAATCTTCCTGCACAACAATAAAGATTTTGTATTAAGAGCTATACAGTGGAGTCATTTGAGCCATAATCTTGCTCCATATACATATTAACAAGTTTTGTAGTGACAGTTTAGGCTGGTCAGTATACACAATGCCGCGTACCATCGCATAATATATATTAACAAACGCAACCCTAACAAGTAACAAACGATCTTATGGGCTGCATTGGGCTTGGACAGGAATGTTTGTGTGGGAAATGGAATTATTATGAGGTTTCTGATTATTATGATGACTTGTCCTTGTAATGTTTCATTGTGGGTAAATTCTTTGTTTGTAAATATAACATTTTAAGAATAACGATACTTGCTTGTAAAGAATCATTATAATGAGTGAATTCTTGTATAATGTACTTTACTAAGTTTTGTGAAACATTCTTGTTATAATGTTTTTGTATGTTTAAGAAGTTTTTAAAGTACTTTTTTCTATTATTGAGAATATAAATTCTTGTGGTACTTTATCTTTTAGAGTGGGTTTTTTAAGAAATTCTTCAAATGTACTCTCTTCTATTATTTGAGAATATAAATTGTGTGTTGAACTTTATGTTTTTTTTATAAATACTAAACTTGGATATTTATGAAATTAATATAGACGAAATAAAGTTAACCACACTTTAGTTGTGGTCTTTACGCTTTGTGAAGCTAATTTTGTTAAGACAAGTGTGAGTAAACTTGTCGAGATACCTTTTTCCACATGTGTTGTTATACATGTTTTCTAAATTGCTTTTACTTAGAAGTGATTTGTGAAATGTAACTCTCAAATTTTGTTGTTCATTTGTTGTGAATTTCAAGTGAGATAAATTATCACAACTTTATGTCTATGTATTTCATTAACTTGAAAGTAATTCTCACAATTTATAATGTGAAGCATTGTGAAATGCATGTAGAATAAATCGAGAACGTTGAGGTTCTGATTGTAAGTGATCACGACTATGAGGTCGTACCTTGCGATACTTAGAGCATATCTTTTCTAAGAGATACAACTCAATGCGGAAGTTGTATATATATGGCTAGAAAAAACACCATTAAATGATTGGCTGACACATGGCTTGTAGCTATATTTGTGGGTGTGATAACGCATTGTTGTCGAATTGCTTGAAAAATGACATGATTATTGAAATAGAGTTTCATGAAGTTCATATGAAATCAATTGCTAAATGTAAGTTGATTTCATGATTGACTTAAATTTCATCATTCTCATGTGAACTCCTTTACTATGAAAGTTGAGTGTGAGAAATTTACTCAATAGTTACCATTTGAGATATGATTTCTTACATAAGTGTTTGAATAAAATTATAATGAGTTGGCATTGAGGCCATTAAGCTCATAGAAGATAATGTTTATAACCATTTACAAGTAGACTTTAAAGTTTAGTATGGGAACTCCATCGTCTACATGGAGAATGAGACACTAATTGGGACATAGAGAGCGGGATAGAAGATCCGGACAATTTGTAAATGTAATATTTCAAGAATAACGATACTTGATTGTAAAGAATTATTATAGTATTATGAGAGTGAAAAATTAATTGTGATATAAAAAGTGGATATAAGATTCGGACAGTTTGAGTTCACGTTAAACTATTAACCCAAACACATCATGCACTTGATCACATTGAAGAGATACAAACTAATATAATTTCTTAATGCACCATTAAAGAAAATTATATTTAAAGCTATCATAAAAAACTCTTTATAAGACATATATAGATAGACTTTCATAGCCGTTACAATCTCAATATTGATTAATTTGATGAAAACAAATACTTATGACATGAAAGGACAGACAATCAAGGCATAAGTACCACGTATGCTTTCTTCCCACATAAGTAAAAACAATTAATTATCTACAATTACACTTAACAGGTATATACTTTCCAAGCTCATTTGATAAACAAAATTGTCCCAATTAAAGTTGATGAAACTCACCAGGACACCATATCATATATGGTTCTGCCTGGCATCGAAGAAGCACATACAAGAAATTTGTTTATCACTATTTGCAGAAAACGTAACCGGAGTGAAAATTAGTGGAGCAAGAGTTGTGGTTAAGACGGTTGGTTCCCGGTTGGTTTTTCCTCGCCGTAACATGCCATCAAAAATATAAGAATATGATTAGTATATTATACAAATTATCTCTACATATTTCACAACAAGAGTAAGAAATAATATAATAACACTGACATTAATCTTTTAATGGAGATTAGACATTGAGTAAGTGTTAGAGATTAATTCGGATTGAATCCTGGACGAGACAGCGGTGAGACCACTTCTCCTTAAGCACAATTTGCCCGCCTTTCTATACTTCAGGCCTACTTGAGCAATGCGCTCCCAAGGTACAACGCCCAATCACAACTAATTTTGGAAGCAACAAAATTTAGTTCCTTCGAACCTTTCAAGTGTATGTCTACTATGCAAAACTCCATGGTGAAACAAGGATGATGATGCCAAAGATGAGAGGGAGATGATAAGATTATATACTTGTATGTGTATTTAAAATGGTGGAGAAACCACATTATATAGCCAAGAAAGTCTACTCAAAGGTCACACATTAATCCTTGTACTAAAGTCACCATAAAACCTCATTAGAGGTGCTAGAACACGAGTTACAAAATTAACTCGTTTTAATTCCAAAAATTAACTAATTAATTGGTAAAATCGTAGTATTAACATGGGAGAAGTGCAAAGGACTTCTTATAGAATATGTATACTTCCAACTTGTACCTCACTACTTCGAGCCAACTTTTATTCACACCGAGAATTAATTTTCGCCCATGTATTATATTATCACATAACTTGCTCAACCCACTACGTGATCAATTATAAAACATATCAAAACAAATGGTGCTTGACATATATAATTTGCTCAAAGATATATTCTCTTAACATTTTAATTTTCAAGTTAAATTGCACATTTCAGACTTTAGTTTGGTACGTATAAATGATTTCTCAATAAACCAATTCTCCGACGTGCATATCGATGAGAAAATCACATAACTAAAACACAACGAAATATGAGCATTCACTTAGAACACCGTCAAGTAAAATTAGTTAAATGGCTTAAAATCAGTATCATCGCCTATGATTAGGTACAACAAGGCTTAAACCAGTCATCACATGAATGAATTAATACAGTACATATAGTTATTTAAAGTTGATATGGGTGTGTTCTCCAGCATGTGTTTCTCATGCATGTTCACTTTATCCAACTTCACACTGATGGTGTGACCATGACCGGATTCACTACTTCAAGTTAGAGCCCAAATTTCCATATAGGTAATTGGACTACTCATATTTGTACAACGACACAAAACTATATTTGTAAACAATATAAAGTAAACGGCTATTACATATATCCGTCTTATTATTCATCTGCGATCTTATAGATATTTTAACAAACTTTTTTATAATCAATTATGTATTGATAGTAGTATTGTTCGCAAAACAAATAGACAATACCTGCAGACTTTGAGAGTCCAACCTTATAACACTTGGTGAGAACTTGTTATATGAATACATCATGTACCTGCCTTAAACATTTTAAAAATTCTTCACTGATGTGATTCCATATTAAAAAGACGATAGCTCCAAAAAGTTGATTACGTTGAAATGTATGGATAAATAATGCAAATGAAACATTACTTTAAAAAGTTACTATTTAAAATGCAGAAAGAAAGGGTGTATAATTCAAATTTAGTAATCTCATATACTTTAAATACAAATAACTATAATGTCATAAAAAATGTGCTAAGAACCATTTTTCATATAATTCCTACAGATGAGCTACTTCAAACTTTTATTTTTACTATTCTAATATTTCTATCCTAATTTTTTTTTATTCTTTTGCTTTCTATAATTGAATTTAGAGTAAGTATATTAAGAAACAACCCTTAGATAGAGACATATAAACATAAGTTTCTAATATTACAAAATAATTTCAAACAAAAATAAGTTGTTAAATGCCACCCAAGCAAGCGCTAGCAACTTGAATATACAAAATGGATCCATATATATAACGATATAACCCGTTTTGCATCATTTTCACAGCTTAAAATCTCCAAATTAAACTTTCTCTCTCTAAAATTCTCTCTCCCAACCAAGGGTCAGCAACATAGAGAAGAAACAACCGATCAAACTTATTTTTCGATCAAAAAATCAATGATTAAATACATATATTGTTATATTATGCAACAAAAACGAAGATAATCTCTGATTTCAAACACTTTTCATTGTTTTCTTTTTATGTTTCAAATGATATAATAGCTCAAATCCATGTAGATATAAAAAGTCAAATTTGAAAATTTGTAGATATAGATCTATTCATCTATATTTTCGTGTTTTGATGGTAACTCATTGATGTTATTGTTGTTTATACATTTACGAGGTGTGATCATGTTTGTATAAGGATTATATAGTGTTTTTTTTAAATATGACCTCATATATCAACTGAGATATGAAAAAAAAAACACTTTTATAGCAGTATGTGCTATGTTCTCAAGAATATTACCTATGTTTTCATTCAAAATGTGACAATCGTTTTGTGCTCTGTTTTTCAACATATTATTTTGAATTCTGTTAATTACTGTATTTTTTTATTTTTTATATTCTTACGTATATGTACTATCTTCTCACCTATATATCCTAAGTTCTCAGCAATATCTACTACGTTTTATATGAAATGATTGTTAAATAATGTTGTTGTTGTTTATCCATTCAAAAGGTAATTGTAATGAGGATTTGACGGTGTATTCAATCAAGATTTGACCTCAATCATCAACTCAGATCTGGGAAAAAAAAGGTATACACCGTTTTTATTTTCTTTCTTTTATGTGATATGTTCTCAAGAATATTACTTAATGTTATTGTTAGTGTTGTCTACGAATGTTGATGATGCTACAAAGATTGAAAGTACATGTTTATGATCTCTACTCTTCCTATTTCTACTATGATTTCTACCTTTTCGATCCATAAAAAGTTGTTACTAAACATGTTTCAGTTTTAATTCAATGATCTTTACAAATATTGATATGTTCTATGTTATAGTGACTATGATCTCTACAAATACTACTATGTTCTCAAGTTCTATACTAAACTATACTTTCTGCAATTAACTACTATGTTCTTTGTTATAATCATTAGATCTCAGACATAATGATCTCAACTAAAATTAAAATTTATATAATGTATATGTTGTTAATGTTATATTCTCTAATATTAATGATATGATGTCAAATACGAGCACAATGATATAAAAAAAACTACTATAATATAAATTATATTCTCAATCATAACAACTATGATATAAAAAAACTACTATGATTTATGGACTTACGGTTATGATCCCAATTGCAACTACTGTGATATAATATATTACTTCTATGATATTAATTGCAACAATAGCTGTTGTTGACAACTCAAACAATGACAGATTGACAATGACAACAGTGACTAATCGTGATGATTTTGATGTTAGAGGCAACTCAAGAGAAAGACATGCAACAACTTGGAGGACCCGCACCAGTTATACATAAAGTATGCTGCTAAAGTTGGATTCACAATCAAAATGTGTACAAACATGATGGAAATGGAAAATTTTAGCATAAGTACTTAATTAATGTGCAGTCATGTTGAAAAACCATAAGCAAAACCGAAAACACTTATTCTAACACCTTCCCAGGTTGTAACTAGAAGAAGGTTAATGCAACAGAAACAAAAGAAAAGGACGTGTGGATAACTATGTTCTCCATTATAATGACTACGTTCTCAGTTATAATGACTATGGCTATGTTCTCTTTTATGATGATTATATTTTCTGTTATAATGACCATAATTTCAGTTATAATGATTATGTCCTCTATTATATGCACTATGATCTTAGACTAATAAAAGTCAATGTTTTTATTTCAAGTTACTATGTTCTTTCCATAAATTACTATGATTTCAAAATGAAAACACTATGATACCAATTGAAAACACTATGATTTCAAAATAAAACCTTATGCTCAGGAAAAACATTCATAATCTCAAAAACATGAAGCATATATTACATATCTTTTAACAATTAACAAAAATGTTTGTACACTTACAAAAAATTCATAATAAAAGAATATACTAACATTTTATTCAGGATTGTTCAAAATACAAAAAAAAAAGTCCATCAACCTTCTTATTTTCTTACAGTTTGTATGCATCACTTTTAAGACACACTATGATGTCAAAAAAAAAATACTATGATTTCGGACTACATCCATATGATTTCTATTTAAAATTCTATGATATCAATCCGCGAGTGAATCCGCGAAAATGATACTGACCCGAATCCACGAAAAACACATGTTTAATGGCAAATTATAAAATTATCCCGTTTCTAATTAAACTAACTAAAGACCGTTTGTCTTGAGACTTTGTGTTGAATTTAAGATACCATTTTAGCTCCAATGTAATTAGAATCTTACAAATCCAATATTCATATTTTATTTAACTAATATTTGACTTTCCCATAATTCACTACCATTTTTTCTCATTAATTATAATTTTTTATTTAAATAATATGAAATATTTCACTTTTAAATTTTAATTGTAACTAGTACTAACCCGTGACATGCGTCACGGGATAGTTTACTTCGAATATTAAATATAATGTGATAAAACTAAAAATATCAGTGAGCACAATAAAATGAAAGGAAAAGATTGTTTCAAGTAATGTGAGAAAAGGTATAACTATGTAGTAGTATTTCAATCATCGAGAAAAAAGTAAAAAAGTATTGAGGTTGAATAACCGTAAATGTAATAGAAAAAAAAATCATAGACAATCAATTTAGACAACAATCCATGCCATGTCCACAATGAAGAATGTCTACATGCACATAGTGTTAGAATTAACCAGTGGTGATGCCACGGTATAATTTGCTTTTAATAATAAAAAGAAAATAAATGATACAAAATAAATTAATCAAGAGAATAATGTAATCATTATGTAAACAACGTTGGTTATGGTCGGTTCGTAGTCCTTCTATTACGTATACATGTTTTCTTTAACAAAACTAGAATAAAATATAAAAGTATACACCATAATCAATAGGTTTGTTCCACAACTATGCGGTGGTATGTGGTCACCCCACCACAATTAATAAATAAAATATTATAAAAATATAGTTTCAAATGTTACGGTTGTTTACCAACCACGCGGTGGTATACGTCATCCCACCAAATACACAAACTTATTATTCTACAAACATAATTTCACATGCTACTGTTTGGTTTTTTCAACAACCATGCCTTCGGGGCCCGTTATGGATGAAGAAAGTAGAGAGTTTTTCCGCTTATAAAGATCGACCCGTCATGAAGATCAAGAAAGTGCAGAGAAGACCGGCGACTGTTCTCCCGTCCGGAGAGTAGAAGGTGCCCCCCTCTCCCCTCTTATAGAGATCACAAAGTAGAGATAAGATCGAAGACAGATTTCTTTCTAGAGGTTATCAATTGATTCCCACCACCACTCTCCCTCCCTCCATGCGTCGGGCTCGTTATAGAGATCAAGAAAGAAGAGAGAAGATCCAAGAGAATTTCCCGCATAGAGAGTGTATGCATGATCCCACTTCTCGGCCCGTAGCGGAGATCAAGAACGTACATAGAATATCGAAGACATTTTTCCCGCCTAGTTTGTATACGGCTAACCCCCTCCCCCCCCCCCCCCCCCCCCCGGCGCTTTTTTG
>JAYMSP010001866.1:0-28135 GCA_036897095.1 Plantago elongata | reverse complement strand
GGTGGTCTACATATATACCCTTCATCCCTTCTACTTAGAAGCGATGTGAGATGTTGGGTATTACAATCTAAGCCCCTTAAATGACGTCCTCGTCGAGCTTTTTTGGGGGTTGTCCCGGGACCAACCATCCGTTGAAGACTCTAGAGGTAGCCCCTACGGGTTCAAGAGGTGGCTCTCACCGTCCATACAGTGTATCACTTTGAATCTAAGTATCAAAAACATTTATCTATCGCTTAAAGTCTTCCGCTCTCTGAATCTAAGTATCAGAAACCTACTAGTTTCTGAGAAAGACTGTTTATCGACGAAAGTTTGAAAATACTATTCATCCCCCCCCCCCCCCCCTAACCTCTCCCCCAAAGTCTTTTCCTTTGCCCGTTATCTGGACTAACAAACCGAGATCCGGCCCGTTGGTCCAACAAGGTTACGCATGATTGTCCCGCCACTCGCCATGATATTGTCTACTTTGAACCGGAACCCGCACGAATTTATTTTTGGGTTTTCCCAAGAGGCCTCATACCATAGGAGCGTGGTGGTCTACATATATACCCTTCATCCCTTCTACTCATAAGGGATGTGAGATGTTGGGTATTACATTATGCCCCTCTTAAATTCTCGATGTCCTCGTCGAGCTTTCGGGGTTGTCCCGGGACCAAGCATTTGTGGAAGACTCTAGAGGTAGCCCCTACGGGTTCAAGAGGTGGCTCCCACCGCCCATACATTGTAGCACTTTGTCCTGCAATTTCGGATAGTCCCGCTCTGATACCATTTGTAACAACCCGACCACAAATGGACCGAGATCCGGCCTATTGGACCGACAAGGTTACGCATGATTGTCCTGCCACTCAGTATGAGATGTTGGGTATTACATTATGCCCCTCTTAAATTCTCGACGTCCTCGTCGAGCTTTCGGAGGTTGTCCCGGGACCAACCATATGTGGAAGACTCTAGAGGTAGCCCCTACAGGTTCAAGAGGTGGCTCCCACCGCCCATACAGTGTAGCACTTTGTCCCGCAATTTTGGACTTTGTTCTGCAATTTTGGATAGTCCATGCCATTTGTAACAACCCGACCACTAATGGACCAAGATCCGGCTCGTTGGGCCGACAAGGTTACGCATGATTGTCCTGCCACTCGGTATGATATTGTCAGCTTTAGACCGGAGCTCGCATAGATTTGTTTTTTGGTTTCCCCAAATGTCTCATACCATAGGAGAGTGGTGGTCACATATATACCCTTCATCCATTCCACTCACAAGCGATGCGGGATGTTGAATATTTCAGAATATACATATCTATAACTTGTATTAGTGTCGTTATAGGCCTAAAAAAAGCGTCCCGGTCTTGAAATTTCTTTTATAATGGTATATGAGAAAATTGCACCATCATAAAAGTATATCACAGTTAAAAGTTTCAGTCAAAGAAGTACATGAGAAAACTGCACTATTATAGAAGTATATAACACGTACTGATTTCAGTAAAAGCGGGTGATACATTACCAACAATAACAAATCATGTGTCTCAAACCATTCCTAAAGGCTCCCGGTCGGGGGTGGACCGAGAGAAACATTTCACACCGAGAACATTACATATATTGTAAACTATCTAAAAGTAAACTATGTATGGGCCATGACTATTGAAGAAAATAAAAAAACTATCCATTTATTTTTCCACCCCAGGCAGGACTCTGGCAATATCCAATTCCCTGATTCCATTAGCACAAAGGATCCATTAGTATTAAAGTCATTTTAAGGTTTGATGAGGGCGTCTAGCAATTTAGGGTAGAAGTGGCAGTGGCCGCCGTACCATTTGTGTACCTTGGTTTTATATATTTTACATTTTAACAAGCGCATTGTGGAAAGTTCGTCAACTATGTGCTTGACTGCTTGGTCTTAAAGGACATTAGTGTTTGTAAGTTATAATTAGAGAAAATTCTAGTAAAAAATCAATTTTACCCTAACTGATCAAAAAGATCATGGTATAACCAAATTAACCATAAAAAGGTCAATTTTGATAAAGATCTTAGCTAGGTCTGCCAGACTCATATATTTATTATTTTTATTCATACAAAATAATTTTATATATTACCGTGAAAGAATGCTATCATACATCTAATAAATAATAGACAATCACAATTTTTTACTAAAATTACACATGTTGTAATTAAAAGTATTTTCTTTTTACACTTTTTATTTTAGTAATTTAACTTTTCAACGATAACGAAGTACATCTCATTTGATAAGACGCTTCACCTTCAATTAATAGGTCGGGAGTTCTAGTCATTCTTTAGCTGTTTTAGAAAAAACTTTTTAAATTAAACTTGTAAACTATATATAAATTTTAAGACATGAAGTTTTATATGACGGATGTATTATGGAGTATAAATGGCATATCTTGACGGAATATATCTATTAATTTGCCTGCGCTTCTGTCCTCTGGGTTAGTCAATTTGCAAACTGCAAGCCCGAATGCAGATGTTGGGTCAGGCTATATATGTAACAGAAAACCCAATGGACTGGTCCTTATTGCAACCTAAATCTATATTGAATAGTTTGATATTTCAATGCCACCTATCTCTATTGAGATTGTTAAACGCAGAATCATTTTTATTAAATACAATATATATTTTTATATATTACAAAAAATCCAATAAATAATATAAATATACAATTAATTTTAATTTTCGTAAAATTTATCACATTATCACATCTTCAAAAATATATGAACGTATATATACACTACGATACCATAACGTAACGAAAATCAATATTTTAAAATCATTAAGAATTTTAAAAAAAATAAAAAAAATACGGTCCTAGTCAGACCTGATTCTGGCCAGGACTCGGTCCTAACCAGAACCAGTATGCCAATCGAAGCGTCGTTTCGATCGGTAGCAGTTTCGATCGGAGCTGTAACAAACAGCTCCGATCGGATCGGAGATGTAGAGCTCCAGATCGGGGCTGTAAAGCTTCCGATTTAGAGCTGTGCAGCTCCGACGATCTGTCGGAGTTTTTCCGGTGGACGACGAATTCTTCGTTCTTCGTGTTCTTTTAAATTTTCTTTGATTTTTTTCTGGGTAATATGATTGGATCAAATAAACATGATTAAATATTTTTGTAGGTAAAATTGTAATTATTTATAACTATAGGACTCTTTTATGAATTATAATAGACGTGGTGTTATTTACAATATATAAAAATGTGGCAATTGTTTCGTAAAAGCAGTCTTGCATTTGACATTACTGTTTCCATATAATTTCTAGACTGACCATGCTTCTAGCTCTTCCTGTATATATATTGGCACGCAAAAATATGTGAGGCAAAATGATAACAATCTTCAATGAATTTTCCATATGCATTTAAGTATGTGTATATATTATATATTCACGAACAGTCGAATTGTTTTCCAGAGTGCCTCGTAACTTGATCGATAGTAAATCGAATGTATCTGCAATAAAATTTTCTATTCACAGATATCAAACTCCAGACAAACTTTCTTACGAACATCTCACCATCAATATGATTCATCAAAACCTCTACACCAGACACATCACAAGTAAGTCCTTGGAGTTTCAGATAAGGTCAAGGTCCTTAAATATTAATGTTTGATCTAATGTGGGTGCAGTTATGTTGACCAGCATCCTAGAAACCCATATTAAAGTCACACCCTTTTATTCTCGTGCTCATGGTTTGAATTAATGGTCATGTATACAAGCATGAAACGAGTCATTGCTAAAATTACTCATATCGTGCATTTCAATTGTATCATAGAGAAGCAGTTGGACCATTGAAATCGAATTGAGGACAAGGCAGAAGCATTAGCTATATCATGTATCCAACCTGCACCTTACAACTGAATTAACACACTTGCCATTCTCATGGATTCCTTATTCAGTTCTCCAGAAATGGCATACTCCAATTTAACCGGTACCTCTTAAATTTATTATTACGTTTAGTTCAATCAACCGATCACTAAATATAATGACAACCAACTCTACGGTATTGCTCTAACAATTGAGACAGTGATCACACGAACAATCACGCAAACAGCGAATCAAACAACTCATAAACACGAGGTTTTACGTGGTTAGACAAATGTCTACGTCCACGAGAGTAAGCAGAGATTTTATTATTGATCAGTTCGTTTACAATGATATAACAACACTTCAACGATGGAGAATTACAGAGAACCTATCTAAATCTCAGAGAAAACTGTTTTCAGAAGCTTGAAGAAGAAGTTAAAATAATTCTGCTAGGATACTAACTCTCTCATTGTAGAAGCCTTCCAGCCTTTTATATGCGTGCTATGACATCATATCACATGTCTTCACGTGTCACAAGTCAATCAGTGAATGACACATCACCCAGTCCATGTGAACTCATGCTCTCAGCTGCTTCAACAACTTATTCCAGCTGCCAGCTCATTTAAACGACTCGGTGTTATACCCATTGTCTATCTGTCTGTTGTTGTAACATTGCCTTCAATACTTAACAGTTAAACCTCCCTAAATTCAATCCACTCTTCACAAATCTCCACCTTAGATTGAATTCCACTCTGGTACTCCAATCTCACTCCTAAGGTTGGAGCAGACCTTCATGCACTTTCATCAATGATGAACAAAGCTGAAACTTAGACATAAGTAAAGCTTTTGTCAAGCTATCAGTCATATTCTCATAAGTATGTATCTTTTCCACTTTGATATTTCCCTCATCAATCACATCTCTGATATAGTACAGCCTCACATCAATGTGGTTAGTCTTATCATGAAACACTTGATGTTTAGATAACTGTATTGCACTCTGGTTATCACAATACACTGTAACACACTCCTGATATATGCCAAGCTCCTCAAGTGAACCCTTAAGCCACAAAGCTTCCTTAATTGCTTCAGTCAGTGCAATGAATTCAACCACTTGTTGTTGTGAGCTTTTCCAGCTTATAGCAGTTTCATATAAAGTAAACACATATCATGTGTTAGACTTCCTTGTGTCAGCATTAGATGCATAATCAGCATCCACATATCCCACCAAAGATTGATCAGAATCCTCCGCCTTCTTGAAATACAATCCATGATCCATTGTACCTTTGATAAACCTCAATACCCCTTTCACAGCTTCCCAATGAGCATGTCCATGATTGCTCATATACCTACTGATTACACTCATAGAATATGCAAGATAAGGCCTGCAGCAAATCATGGTATACATGACACTTCCAATTGCACTTGCATAAGGTATAGGCTGCATTCTATGCTTTTCTGTTTCAGTAGTAGGGCATGATCATTTGAGACTTTCAGGCTCAAGCTCAAGGGAACAGATGCAAGTTTGGACTCATGCATCTCGAACTTGGTTAAAGCCTTCTTCAAGTAACTTTACTGTGTAAGAGTAATCACTTGTTGATCTTCACTTCTGTGTATATCTATACCAACTATCCTCTTTGCAAATTCCAAATCCTTCATCTCAAACTCCTTGTTCAGTCTTGTCTTCACCCCTTCGATCATCTTCTTGCATTTACCAGCAATCAAAATATCATCAACATACAACAACATGTATAACATTCATGTATTACCATCTCCAGTTTGGTATATACAACTATCATAACTGCTTCTCTTAAACTCCACATATAACATAAGGATATCAAACCTCTTGTACCACTGCCTAGGAGGTTGATTTAAACGATACAATGATTTCTTGAGCAAGCATGTCTTAGAATCAAACATTCTTCAACTCCACTCCATATGACACTTTAATAAAGATTTGTTCTTCCAGATTTCCATGTAAGAAAGCAGTTTTTACATCCATTTATTGCAAATATAATCCATTCTGAGTCACAATAGACAATAATATCCTAATTGAAGTGTGTTTAACCACATGCAAAAAGATTTCTGAGTGATCTATGCCTTCTCTATGTGTAAAGCCTTTGGCAACCAACCTTGCCTTGAACCTCACTTGTCCTCCTATTGCAGATTCATCCTTCTTCTTGAATATCCACTTGCACCCTACCAGCTTGGTGTTCTTAGGTACAGTGACAATATTCCAGGCTTCATTCTTGTATAGAGAATCCAATTCTTCATGTATAGCTTTCAACGACAGACCCTTCTCTTGACAAGTGACAGCTTCAATATAGTTGTTTGGTTTAGTATAACATACATCCTCAACAACACTGAGAGCATAAGACACCATGTAGGACTTCGAAACTCTTCCAAAACCATACAGGTCTGGTGCCTGTCTCCCAATTCTCCTTGCCCTGTCTACTAATGTTTCACTTGCAGTTGTATCAACTGTTGTATCAACATTGTCTGATACATCCTCAGTCTCATGGCTAGTACTATTGTCAACCACCTGAGTACAAGTCTCAAGCTCCACCTCAATGTTGAATCCATCTAAATCATCATCCGTACTAGAAGAATTTTATACTTGTGAGCTTTGAGTTTAAAGTGGCATCACCTTCTATGAGAAGGTCACATCCTACTAAGTATACACTTCTTTTGATCAATGCTCCACAACTTGTATCCTTTAATCCCGGTTGGGTATCCCAAGAACACACACCTCAGTGCCCTGGCATCCAGCTTGTCCTACCTAGTGTGAACCAGACTTAAGCAACCAAACACCTTCGAGTGATCCAGCCTGGGAACATGTCCAGACCACACTTCCTCAGGAGTTTTAAACTTTAATGCTGAGGTGGAACTTCTATTGATCAGATAGCATGCGGTGTTTGCAGCCTCTCCCCAAAACCTCTTGGGCAACCCAGAACCAATGAGCATGCACCTTACTCTTTCCAATATAGTTATGTTGTACATCTCAACAACTCCATTATGTTGTAGGGTGTTAGGTATTTTCCTATGCATATGATCCCTTTCTCTTTGTAGAATTCATTCAATTCTCCTGACAAATACTCCAAGCCATTGTCAAATTTGAGATCCTTCAATCTTCTCCCTGTTTGATTCTCAACCTGAATCAACCACTCCTTACACTTTGAGAATGCCTCATCCTTGCTTTTCAGCAACATAAGCCAAACCTTCCTAGAGTAGTCATCAATACAATCATGTAATACTTTCCTCCACTCATATTCTCATTCCTTGAAGGCCCCCATAAGTTAGAGTGAACATAATCAAGTGGATCTCTAGTAGTATGCTTTCCAGTTTCATAACTAGATTTTTGTGCCTTCCCTAGGACACAATCCTCACAGAAACTCACCTTGGTGATCTTATTCTCACCTAGAAACCCTTGCTTAGACAGCTCCTTCAACCCTTTCTCATTGATATGAGTCAATCTCTCATGCCACAATTGAGTTTTATCAAGTGTTGAAGTAACAGATGTGCTAACAGTCGCAACAACAGAAGTTGTTCTAGTACTAGTCACCACTTCTCCTCTCAAACAAAATAAACCATTAATAAGATTTGCTTTTATCGCAGATGTATTCCCCCTATTCACTGTCATGACACCATGCTCAGACTCATACTTGTAACCTTTCTTATCTAATATGCCCTGTGATATATCAGATTCCTCCTAAGGTCAGGTATTAACCTTACATCTGTCAGTACTCTATCAACCTCATCATGCATCTTGATAATGATGTTACCAATCCCCATAATAGCACGTAAATGATCATCCCCAAGCATAACGTTACCAAGGAACACATGCCTCCGAGTATCAAACAATTCACTAATGTAACATATATGGAAGGAACATTCAGAATCCATAATCTAAGATAAATCACATAAATTATTAGTTATAGAAAGTACCTCATCATCATTGTAGATATTTGATATTTCTCCAACATTAGCCATATTGGCTCCACCTTGAACTTGTGCTCCTGGATTTGTCCTTTCTCTCTTTAAGAGAAAACAATGCTTCTTCAGGTGCCCAACCTTCTTGCAGTGGAATCATTTCCTCTTCCCAACATTTTTACAAACACCTGGTGTGTGATCCTTTGGAGCTTTAATTTTCTTCCCTTCGTTGACTTGGTTCCTGTTCCTATCAGTCTTCACACCCAGGCTTTCAACCAATGTCTCTGCAGGTATGCTACCTGGATTGTTTTGATCCAGTTTATCCCTTGAGGCTTTCTCCACATCAGATGCCTTCAAATCATCCAGCTTATTCATGACCATTCAATGAAGTGCTCATAACTCTTAGGCAATGAGCTTAACAAAATAATTGTCTTATCATCATCTTAAACCTTGATGTCCAAATATTCCAGCTCCGAGCATAGCTTATTGAACTCATCAAGCTGATCTTATTCTGGCCGATCAGGTCTCATCCTATACGCGAAGAACCTTTGTTTCATCCGCATCTTGCTTGCAGAAGTCTTCTTGTGATATAGATATTCAAGCTTGTCCCAAACACCTTTGGCAATTTTCTCCTTAATAACCTCTCTCATAGTAGCATCACTCAAGGAGAGAATCACTGTGCTACGAGCATTTCCAATGATGCGCTTCTTCTCAGCTTCATCAATCTCCTTGGAAAAACATTTTTCTCCGAGCAAAGCATGATTCAAACTTTTCTGCTCCAGGAGAGCTTCCATCTTCACCATCCACAGTGTGAAATCCACCTTATTTGACAATTTCTCGATCTCCAATTTCACCATCGAAGCCATAACCGTTTCCCTTGAATTGATCGCCTTCGTCTTCCCACTGACGGCGTCAATTGTTACATTTAGCTCAATCAACCGATCACTAAATACAATGACAATCAACTCTACGGCGTTGCTCTAACAGTTGAGACAATGATCACACGAACAATCACACAAATAGCGAATCAAACAACTCACAAACACGAGGTTTTACGTGGTTTGACAAATGTCTACGTCCACGAGAGTAACCAGAGATTCTATTGTTGAACAGTTCGTTTACAGTGATACAACAACACTTCAACGATGGAGAATTACAGAGAACCTATCGAAATCTCATAGAAAACTATTTTCAGAAGCTTGAAGAAGAAGTTAACTAATTCTGTTAGGATACTAACTCTCTCATTGTAGAAGCCTTCCAGCCTTTTATATGCGTGCTATGACATCATATCACATGTCTCATGTGTCACAAGCCATCCAATGAATGACACATCAACCCATGTGAACTCACGCTCTCAGCTGCTTCAACAACTTATGTCAGCTGCCAGCTTACAGAAACGACTCAGCGTTATACCCACTGTCTATATGTCTGTTGATGTAACATTGCCTTCAATACTTCACAGTTTAAACCTCCCTGAATTCAATCTACTCTTCACATTTGTTTTACTTTGTTGTAATCTACAAGCTTCACTTTACTATAAATTTAACTCAAACGTTTTGTATTTTATAAATTTTTCATCTTCCAAAAAGATTGAAAATAATTAACAAATTATGCAAGGAACTTATAAGGTATAAAATCCATGGATGAAACATCCGCTAACTTTCAAACTCAGAATAAAGAGATTCTCGATGACTTACCTAACTATTTAAAACATGAGAAACTCTCCTCAGAATCCAGAAAGTCCTGAGAGTCCACACAAACTGATTCAGCCACACAATTAATATACAATTATATACAATTTGTAAATATATAAAATCCACAATTTACATACAACACTGCATAATTAGTTTACAATATTGTAGAACTCTCACAAGAACTTAGACTTTCACAAGTTTTTGTTTTAAAACATTACTCTTTCTGCCTCGTCTTATGCTTGCTTCCTACGCACATTTTTATCTTGGATCAAGATATGAGCTTGTAAGTCTGCCAAGATATATTTTCTCTTGTGTCTCTGGAAGTCCGACACCATAGTGGGATCTGTCGAAGCACCGATGTGTACATGGAAATGGATCCTGATATGTGGGGTATTCTGAGTGACCGGATTCGTGGTCAGTCCGAGAACTTCAGTGGAGAGACTCTGGTCTCAGTTCCATCATTTGTGTCATGCTAAATATAACTCGATATTTTGGATCCTGGATCAACCTGTGAAGAGTTTCTAGTTAAACCCAATGTGTTCTTGCCTTTTTTGGATAATGCGCCCCTAGAGTCGCATGGTAGGTTTCTTCTCCTAGTTGATTCTGAACCATGACTTGTCGATTTGTTTTCCACATAGGCAGCCAATAAGATGTTATATAAAATGCTCAAGTCCTTTGGACTTTGAATGAATAATAACTTTTGTGAGGTCAAAATTGTACTTGAATAGTTAAATCTTGAACGAGATCAACCTGCAAAGATGATGTAAGAGGTTAGACGATTATTTTTTTTGTTAGATACGAATTGGAGCTTGGCCAGAGGAGCAGGAGTCTTGTTGGACCCATCAGTCGTGGCACGTAGTACCGAAGTAGGTGACATGTTTAGATTGTGTAGACTTCAATGTGTTATGGGACATCGAAGAACTTCGTCAGCATCGGTCCCTTCAAGTAGTCCTACTCTTTTCAGACAAATGCCTTCCATCATAGTAATCCAGAAGTATCCTCCTAGATTATCGAGGAGGTTATTCAGATCTCTAGTAGTATGGTCATTATGTTTTGCTCTTATCTCAAGGATAGTCGACTAGTAGGTCTCCTTCCTTAACAATGGTACATCAGTCTTTAAATGTAGAGATGTTAGAAGTTTTAAAGTTATTTTAACACGTTGAATTTAAACCGGACCTATTTCACGTTCCAATTTACATATGAGAATGTGTAATGTTAATCTGAATCTGCACTCACTTTCCCAAAATCTCCGCATCATATTATGGTGATCATACAAATGAAACCGTGGCACATACATACAAAAACTTAAAGGAGCTTTCTTGATTCACGAGAAATTCCGCTCAGTGCTATAAATGATTGGTTTAATGTTATTAATCCAATCTTGGCAGTAATTGAGTGCTATTTGGAGGGGACACCAGTTCACAGTCCTCGCAGTGACACTACACCTACCTGCCTTGTTTAGTTATACTTCTGGCTCACTATTAAAATCACATTTCATTTGGAATATAGAGAGAATATTAATCGGACCATTCACCATTATAAGAATGGTTATGGATGAGGAAAAATTGTAACCTAACCCCTGCAATCTAAAGACTAGTGTATTTACCCAAGGAGCATCAAATTTGTACTAGTTGGAGGTATGAAATGGTATGAGAAGTTGGTGAAGGATCTAATTCGGGTTATATACGGGCATGATTTAGTGACCACTTGTTTTCCACTAAATAAGGATTAGTATAAATCAGGTGAACTATATTCAACAATAATTAATTTTCTACTCGTTTAGTGACAACTCGTCATGTTTCGTATTTTTTATTTTAACTTTTTATCAGTTAACTATATTCAATAATAATTGTATAAAATACTCTTAAATGATAAACGTAAAAATTAAAATGTGTCATTCAATTATATATGTTGAAATTTTATGGACTAATTAAAGTTTCTAAAATAATTTAATTGAAAATTTTATGGTTGTAATTCTAAATCAATTTGTAATTAAAATTGGAGTCATGTTGACTGAAAAAATGTTTAAAATATATAAGATGGGACGAGTTTTTTATTTATTTATAGTATGAGGGAAAATAAATTGCAAGAATTTGAGGGAAACATAAGGAGAGTCTTTTTGTTTATGACTCCATTATTAATGCACAAGTGAATGGACATGACATTCTTCTTCAAGATATATATGTCCTCAAGCTTTTTCTATCCACCACAAAAAGAAATCAAAACTCTTTCCACTTCTAGATCATAACCAAGCTAAGGAGAAAAAAAGGAATCTTGAACATGGGTTGTGCTCAAACCAAAGAAAATGTCAGCCAAAGTGATGAGAATATTGCAGTTGAAGGTTTGAAAAACAAGGTTAGGCTTCTCCAAGGGGAAGTCAATGAGCTAATGTGCATTAGAGAAGGCGAGAACCAAGTTTATGAACGCGAAATGATGGTTTTCGCGTTCAAGCAAGCCGAGTGGAGAAGGGAAAGGAAAAGATTGAAAGGAGAATTGAAGAAGCTGAGGAAGATTTTGGAGGACAAAGAAGATAAGTTGAGATACTTTGAAAGCTGTAGGGTGGTTGATCATGATCAGTATGGCTTTTCTGAGAATATTGATCATCAGTGGGACTATTTTGGCACAAGAAGCATCATGGAACATGTTAAGGATGAGAAACTGAGAAGAGATGAAACTGTTGAGAAATGGAAGCAGCTTTATTTTGCAATCAAGATTGAGCTCGATGATCTTATTGAAAGGACACATCAAGGTACGTAAATCCGCTCGTCTTGCCCGTTTTTATGTTGTATCGTCCAAGATGTCAGCCCATTTTATCCCATCAGACTTAGAGATAGTTTTAAATTCTTTTTTATCTACGTATTCACTTTGTTAAAAATGTATTCGGCCACGCCAATTACATTGTCCTTGATTTGCAGAAGAACGAACGAGTTGGGGAATGGGGGACGACGACATGCTGGTGGAGCTGAGGAAGGAAATGAGAGGCAAAGAAGAGAAAATCCAAGTCCTAGAAGCAAAACTAGCTTCAATGGAAAGCCAAGAGTTGAAGAGGGACAGAGAGATGGATATATTAAGACAAAGCTTGAGAATTATGAGCCACATGAAGAAAGCAACAAGCCTGGCTAAAACCCGTCCCAAAAATTCAGTCTCATGAACAGTTCAATAAGATATTATAGGTTTCCATTGCAATTTGAAGCCTATATACAACTTTCTTTTCTTTTTTTACTTTTCTAATGTTTTGTTTAGTAGTAGTAGAATATTTCAGCTAGCTGGTAAACATGAAGAGCTTATTTTAATCGTATAGTTATGATGAGTTGGTCCAAACTTCAAATAGCTTCTTCTTTGTTACAATAATCTAGTTAAAAATCGACTTGTTTATCACTATAAATGATTTTGTTAGACGAAGTAGAAATATTTGTAAGTTACGAAAAACTTTAGATTTTCATACTTATCTTTATCTTCATCTTATTACATTCGCAATTGAGATTCTATATGGAATTCTCAGAGCGTTACATGCTATATAACTCTTATTGCATCACGGGAACGATCCACATGAGAAATCCCGGAAACTCCTAACCTATTCTTAGACATATTTTGGTACTTAAAATAACAAAATGCGATGTATGGTGCACTTGTGTCGATGAATTCACTTCTTCTCGTTCATTCCAAGAGTGTTCTTCACACCATCAATTGCACCTTGAGCAATATTAGCAACTTGTTCACCGGTCTGTAAAACATTAGAGCAATCAATGAACAGTTGGACTTTAACAAATTATAAGCATCATCACAAGGAGAAAACAATGTGATTGGAATGTAAACCACTAAAGTCAAGTTTTCTCCGTTTAGAGATTAATAAGAAGGTTCTTTGCGGTCATTTTCCCATTATATAAAGAGAATTGAGATTTGGACCTGTTGAAGGATACCAGCATTTTCCTCCTTGCACTGTTGGGTTTCTGCAGGAGAGCGGCCCACTGCTTCAGAGGCCTTCTCATGGGCCGCACTAGCTGTGTTCTTGGCGGACTCAAACACTTGCTCTGCCTTGTTCTACCAAAACAGGGTAAAAAATAACATTTGTGTCAAAATTCAAGGTTCAAAGATCGAATCCAATGACGTGTACTACCGCTAACTTTTGCGAGTTAGTAGTAGTACACATAAATTTATGGTTCTAACTCTCATCGAAACAAAATGAAATGTCTGAATGTGAATATGCGTACCTCGGCAGAGGCGTGTTCTTGTCCAGCATTGAATTGAGCACTCGACATGTTTATGAAAACTTGAGAGAACTGAGAGATATTTGATGTATTTGGCAAATGAACAAATCGAAGAATGTATGTGATGAAATAGTTTGAGTTTGTGAAGAGTATATATAATGTTCCCAGTTCTAGGAAAAGTGTACACATGTCATACTCATTCTTGGTTGTGAGTGATAAGCTCCAATGCTCCATCTATTCCTCCGATTGTTTTAGCGCAAAATGTGTTTGTGCACTTGAATTTCTTGGCAAGTTTGTATTTCATCCTATGCTATCTTTAGGAGCTGAACATGTCACTCAAAACTCAAAACCACGCTCATTTTCAATATGAACGATTTGAGGGACACTCAAATTGATGTTTTAATCATGAATGAACATTTTATATTATTTTTTAACTGAAGTATAAAATTGATATTATTAATAAACTCAATAATATATCTGACAACAACGTTAATATAGATTGGTCCATTTAATTTCTCTATAAAGTTGATCCATAAGGAGGTTTACTTGAATTTAAAAAGAAAAAGAATACAGTACTTCAAAAATATTGTAAAAACTTGAGGTTGAGTACAATGATGCATAAATCAGGGGAGATGAATATGCATTGCTCTTTTACACATTGACCGAGTTTTTATCCCATGAAATTTTTCTTAATCTTAATGAGGCAGTATTCCTATTGTGTATCAAATGTTAACGATCAGCTCATGCATATTTAACTCTAACAAAATTTCTTAATTTAAGTAAATTCTCCTACCTGTGATGAATGACATTCCTGGGAAGCATTATGTGCATCATTAAAAAAAAAAAGGCTTCTTTTGCACAAGCCTTCAGTTTTTGTAAATCTGATTCTTGTACCATTTTTCTTAACCAACCACTTCGTCGCTCTCTTGAACCTTGCTAAAAATTATCTATAGTAGTTGATAATAATTTTATCATCTAGTATAACGTGCTATCCATCTTTTATTAAATTAGCAAGTAATATCTGAAGCCAAGGGGAGTGGACTTTTGTCCGGTTTAACATGAAGAATCCGGAATATGGCTTAACGATGATTGCAATCGTGATAAGCGCTTTAAACTCAAACGTCCTAAATAGTTAAAGTGAGATAAATAACGCATCAGATACCAAAGTAATGTATAAGGGGTTGATTGACATGCGACTTAAATGCCCTGATTTAAATGTTTGAATAGTGATCGGAATTGTAGTGAGATTGTTAAAATTGTGTTTGGTATAGAATTGTAATTGGATAGGTTATTATAGGTTTGTTATATAGGTAGAGAAAAATGTTGCTACTGTAGAGTCATTTCGATCTTCGGCATTTAAATGCCATAACAAACATAAAATTCCAAGTAACATCCAAATTGGCATTTGAATGCTGCTCCAATCAGCCTTTAGATGTTGCGAAGGGGGATTAATCTCCGTATATCCTAGAAATTATGTCTACCTGGCCTATTTTTGAATTATGATGCACTTTATGGAAGGAGATTGATCGACGGGCATGGGGCAGGCCAGTACTATATTGCTTATAAGCGCAACCAGTGTAACTTACATGTATTCTTGGACTTATACCTTGGGTTCGGACCTATCATTCAAGGTCACTATGCCGCTTGAATAATCTCAATTCGCCAAGGTTTGTCGGACACTCTGGCTCGTCTCGAACAAAGCGGCATAGGCCAGAGGGTAGGAAATGTTTGAACTCGTTAATGTTCAATTGCATTTGGAACAAACATATTTATTACGTTCTCTTCAACTTAAAATCACTTCAGTTCAATTCAATACGTTAGTTACAATTTATTCATTACTTCAGTTCACTTCAATTTAGTAAATTCTAGTTGAAGAGAATACAATCTCTATGTCTTTTATAGGTATCCTTTCACACAACTTTCAATAGTGATTTTGCTCAAGAGATGAATATAAAATAACACGTGCGAATTATCTTTCAAATTAATAACGTTATTTATAATTCAGTTGATCTCTTTAACCATCAACAATTGGAGTGCATTGAGTTGAATTTAAACTTATGTGTGCTCTACCTATTCTCCTCTGCTTGGGCAAATAAATGCGTCTTGTAAAGATGAAGATCGGTCACCCAAAAAAAATACAATATCTTAATTTCACATAACATCTCAACCTAACGTACGACGATCCTACACAAAATGTGAGAGTTCAACAGAAGAGTAGACATGCGATTATACTCCTATAGCTCAATAGTCATTTGCGAAAGAGCCCTTTACGAAATTCACAATAAACTTCAATTAAGAAAGTATTTAAATACACTTGGATGGTAAATTCTTCTTCCGTGTTAAGTCTATGCTTGGATGTCGTGACAACAAGCTAACACAAAGTCACTGACCAACATGATACAAATGCTGAAAATTGGCGCATTCTACAACTTCACTGACAAGATTTAAGTAGAAATCTGTCTGTCACACTTTCAGTAATACAGCACGTACGTTATTAAGATACAGGATAGTTTCCGAAAATATAGACAGAGTAAAATTTTATCTACTTTATGTGGCACACGGTATCAAATAATATTGGCACCACTAGTTAATACTAATGCATCAGAGCAACAGCAGCTTCTTGAACTAAAGGCTGAGTAACATGAACAAAATGCTCCGCCTCGCGCTCGACCTCCTCCCAGCACTTGTTAGCCCCTTTCCCTTCTTTCATTTTCTTCACAAATGCCACGAACTTTCTCCAGTTATCCTGCTGGAAAAGATCCGGGTTCATCCTCAAATATGTGAATGCACACATTTCCCTGTCGCCTGAATTCCCATCAACATCCAGTGCTGAAGCAGTCAATATCTGCTCGTGTGCATAATCATCATATCTTGGCAGTGCATTTTCTCCAGCAAGAGGAACCTGAGCTTGTTGAGTGGCCAGAGCCACTTGCCTGACCAATTTCTCAGGTGCACATTGAGCATCCTGTGGTTGTTCATGATCCCTCATTTCAATGCAAGTGAAGTTGAATATAGCACCGTGTCGCGCTAACATTTGTGCGATCGGAAGGTATCCATCACGGTTGCGGGTGTTGTAGTAACCAGCAGTTAGCTCAGGGGCATGGGAACGTGTACCATAGTGCCAGTGAATACCTGCAACTTTCACGGATATTTTGGTACCCTTGTTTTCAAATATGCTTTTGGCTGATTGTAGTATCCTCTCCCCATGGTCAATAAGCATTTGAGAGTACCAAGAGAGGAAGAACTCCCCGTACTCACTACTCCAACCACCGCCATCTTTTTTGAAGAAATTTGTGTCTTCTGGCCAGTTGTTATACTCACCAGCATCCGTTGGACCAGTGGTGCCCCATTCGGGTTTACCGTATGCATCAGCTGCTGCTTGTAAGCTGCTGATCATGTACTGCAAAATACAAACAAGATAATGCTTAGTTCTTGTTGTTGTCATTGTTGCATAGTCAAGAATCATGCCAAAATGCTGAAAGGCAGAAGCAGATAAAAGTAGCTATTTTGGCTGTGTGACTTGTAAAGCTGAACTATAAGAAGGCGACCTATAATCTAAAATAAGTATTCGCAAGCTGGCTTGTCAACTTCAGCAACATATGTGATCATATATTTATTTTCAAGCAGTTCTCTTTTTTTTTTTCTTTTTTTTTGGTATAACCTAACCTCCAGATGATCAATTAGATATACAAACTGACAGACAGTCCTTGTTCCCACTTCCTAAAAGATCTTTTCACAGCTGTTCCATTATGGGTACCATTAACCAGTTTTTAAAAGTTCATTGAAAACAGTCAGATTCATGCAGCACATATAAACAACTACATGTAATCATAAGTATGGAATGAACACATACCTTGTCGTAACATTGAAAGGCTCCGATCCCAGGAAACCTCCATATTCCATTCTGCTCAGGATATGATGGATACCGAAGCTCCCCAGCTGGACCCATGCCAACTTGAATTTCCTAGACAGTCACATTTAAGAATGTTTAGAAACAGAAAATATACAATGACATTAACGAAAAGACCGTCCAGTAAAAGTATTTAAAAGTTGTAGTCCCTCATTACTTATAGAATCTGGTATGGATTATTTGAGTTCTAGACTTCTAGTGACATTAAGTTGAAAAGCCCCACTACCTTTCAAGTTGATACTTTTAGAAGATTAGCAACAAAAGTTAATGGCTGAAAACAACAGAGACATTTCATCATCAACTAAAGCTCAGATGCCAACCAAAAGTCTGAGCAGCATATCACTAATCATATCCAAACGAAGAATCCAATTTCATATAAGTACTGACCACAATAGTGTCACCGAGAAGGTGATCGAATTTGTCCCGGAATGACCGCATGAAGTCTGAATAGCACTGGACAGGACTTCTTCCCTTCAGTACTGGAAGAGTATCACAACCAAGAGATAAATATTCATAATTTCTCCTACCCCATTGGTCTGTGTATACAAGATCAGGATCCTTGTCAATCTCCTCCACAGCCCATTTTGGCAAGGGAATCCTGAAAAAAGAAAAGAATCACTACCACAATAATACCTACAGCTCCAACATGTTTTCATCCAATTGACAAGTCCCTTTGAAGAACCCATTCAAGTCATTAATGGACTAAATCAGCAATTTGTGGCACGAAAGAGTGTTTTGGAAATTTAAGAATGTAAATGATCTGCATGACTTCCACAAACATTATACATATGAAGTGTTAGAACAATATTTTGATTTTAGTTTACTACTTCATAGAACAAAATGTCACATATACAATTTCTATGAGTCTATACAAACATCACATTTTCATTTTCCTTAACTCTACACCATTCGGCTACAACCAATCAACTTGATTCCACTACTTACAGTTAACACCTTACTTTGTATTAAAAACATAAATGATATTTGTTAGTATTAGAAGTATTAGTTAAACATAAATATGCACTTTAATTAGAACGAGGAAAGTGAAAGCAACACATTACACGTGAATTCCGAGATCTAGGGAAGAAGTCGGTGCAAAAAGTCATGTCAGATAACTTTAAAAGCAAACATTACTTTATCTAAACGTAATCTTAACAAACAATCAATTTATTCCACATATCCTAATCAAACAGATTAAATAAATGGCTAATCCAAACCACAAAGTATAAGTTAGACGGAAATCAGAATGTCTATATTGTAATCAAAATAATTCTTGTTATAATATTAAAAGACGAAGAATATAAGTGTTTTAATTAACAAAAATTATAAATTTTATCTAGGTAGTGTATCTCATTAGACTTGCTCAATCGAAACACGACCTAATAATTCCGAAATTGAAAACGAAGGATACCAAATGGATTAGAAATTGAGAATCTTACGTGACAGAATCTCCAACATTTCCACCACACTGATGAAAGGACATGACAGCCTGCACCTTCAATCCATGCTTCTTCGCCATTTCCAGAAGCTCCGCATATCCTCCCCAATTATACTCCCCAGGCCTCTCCGTCTCCACCAATCCCCACCACACATCCATCATGATCCCCTCCACACCGGCGCTCTTCAACGCCTGCAAACTCGCACTCATCGCCTTCTTCCGGTTCACCGAATGATTCCACGCCACGCTATCCAACGGCATCATAACATAAACCGGCACACCCTGCCCCTTTTCCTTTCCCTGTACACCACCTGTAACATGTTCCCAATCGATCACATCCTCCTCCGTCCTCGGCGTCATGAGCGCCTGCGCCGCCACGGACATTACTCCGCCTCCGCAACGGGGACTCATCGGCGGCGATGGCGAGACCGACACCCGATCGGACTCCGGCGTGACGGAGACACGGAGGTTGTTTGTGTGTCCTGGAGATCTCCAGAACGCGTTAACGGTTGTTGATGACGGTGCCTCTAAGGAGGCTCCGCCGGTTGATTCCATAGTCAGCTGTGAGATAGCTCCGATCTGGTGAGGCAAACTCATCGCCATTTTTTTAATCAATCAATCAATCGATCAATCAAAATTGATGATTAAGGAAGATAGAGAGATAGAATGATGAGAAATCAAGCGAATGCCGTGAATGAATTTGGTTTATCAAATCGAAACTCTCGGAGATGAAATGGAAACTGATGATGGTTTGGAGGAGATGGAGATGGTGTATATATAGAGATGGGAGGATAAGAGAAAAGATGGACTAGCTGAGATAGAGACACGTAGACAGGGACACGTGGCGGGGGAGTAGCGGAAGCGGAGGCAACGGCTGAGATGAGTTCATGGAGGTGTGTGACGTTAGGAAGGGACGGTGGGATTTGGATTGGAGTTGAAGGTTCCAGAGTCATGAAAAGGGAAGAGAAGAGAATAGTTTTTTCGTTCGTTCGTTCATTTGGTTTCGTTGTTTTGAAACGATGATCAATCACGTGTCGGTCTTCAAGTCCCGCACTCCAGTTACTAAAATAGTTAAATTGTTATAATTCCATAAACCGATCAATAAGTACGTCGTAGAAATTGTGAAACACATAGCTTAACATAATATAAAATTATGAAATACGATTTCTAAATGAGATGTTGTGTGTTATCAATAAAACCGATCATAATATTAATTAAAATATCAATATTATTAACGAAACAAATTTTGTTATAATATGAGGTAAAAAGAATATTATTAAAAACATATGTGTTTATAATATTTTAATAATATGAATGTATATGCAAGCAAATTATTTACTCTTAGAAGACTTTGGCTTTGTGTCTTCAGTGGTAAGTAACTGAACTGTAGTATAAATTATAACTAAATAAAATTGAATTGAACTAAAGGGATTGAATTAATTTGCAGACGAAGAGAAAATAAAACCTTACTTTTAGAAGAATCATTTCGAATTATGTGAGTCGATTTTCACTAAAATTATCACTTTGAATAGATTCGCTTTGTACAATAAATTGTGAGGAGATGGGCATGTTTTTCATGACATACGGTTTATAGAAAACATCTTTTAGAGGACGAACTCATGTCATCAAACTAAAACAAATGTTATTAATTAATCGTAGTGTTTATGGCCACATTAGTGTTTTTCTTATACAAAATGTAAATTTTGTTAACAATGCGGCCGTATGTGTTGCCATGTAATTTGTTATTGTTTAAAATATGAATCTTTTAATTTTAAAGATAGTTGTTATGATGTTAACTTAGTTAGTGAATATTTAAGTTGATGATATTAAATTTGACTATAGATCTGTAAAAGTGCATTGTTGGAACAATAAAAGGTGAGAAGTTAAAGTTAACAAACAAGTTTAATATATCAAGTTTAATATATCAGGAGAAAGAAAAAAAACCTACTTCAGCATTGTAATGATTAATGTTAAAATATTGAATCGATGTCTCAAGCAACTTATTTTATACTTGTTCATTAATATTTTAATGAGAACCTTGAAACATTTTAACTTGTTAATTGATAGTTTAATTATATTAGTGAAAGTTTAACTTGCCATTTAAAGTTATAACAATCTATCTTAATTAAAAACTAGCATGTATCTCGTTAAAATGACCACACTGTTTCTTTTTTAAAAAATTAGGTTAAACCAAAATATAAACATACATGGAGAATGACAACGAAGTACAGCTCAGTTGGTAATGCACTTCACATCCAACTAATAGGTCGGAGGTTCGAGCAACCCTTTAGTTGTTTCAAAAAATATATATATACATGGAGAATTGTTTACTCGTCACCCTATTTCGGATAACTTAAAAGTGTTAAAATTGTTGCTTAGTTCTAACGCCCCAAAATTTCAAATAAGATCCGTAGAGTTTAAGGGATTGGGAACGCAACTCATACCAACAAGGTGCGCTTTCTTTTCAAGAATCCATCTAAGAGAAACTTCAAAGTTAAGCGTGCTTGCTCTGTAGTAATCTTAAGATGGGTGATCAACTGAGAAGTTTTTCAGTTCGCGCACGAGTGAGTTTAAAGTGCGTGGGAAAGGACGTATGTTGGTACAGTGGGACATCATATCACCCCGAGAGCTGGCCATGAGTAACCGCGCATGTCCAAAGGGTCGGGGCTTGACCCGCAAAGGACCGGATCGTTACAAATTAACGGTTGATCGGACCATAGTGCGGCGGGAACGTCCCACAATTCAAGAGGGGTGAATATAATGTAACGCCCAAACTTTAAAGTCAGGTTCATCGAGCTTAAAGGGATTGAGAACGCTACTCATACCAACAAGATGTACCTTTCTTTTCGAGAATCCACCTAGAAGAACTTCAGAGTTAAGCGTATTTGCTCTGGAGCAATCCTATGATGGGTGATCAAAGTGCGCAAACCTGTACAATGGGACCAGCATATCATCCGGAGAGCTGTTCATGAATAACCACGCCGGTCCAAAAGGTCGGGTCGTTACAATAGTTTTAGGTTTGAAGTTAAAAATAACTGATAAAAGATAATTAAAAAATATTAAAAGATTTTTTTGGCCAAAAGTGACTCTTAGTATGAGTGTTAGTATTGTTTTTATTTTTTATTGAATGTGAAGTGATTTGTTTAATTAATTTGTATATATTTACGGAACGGATTACTATTGTTATTTTGAATAATATAATAGTAGTACTATTTTATATTGTGAGGTTGGCATTTGCGTTACACTGCGGTGTTGATTATTAGCCGTCCAAGAAAGGAAAGAGTTCCTTTTTACAACTTGTGACTGATCAATTATAACCAGTCATCTTGCCGTAACACGTTGCATTTATATCCCAACACGTTCAGGACCTGGATTCACTTCCGGACAATTGGCTTGCAAGAAAATATCATACCCTATCCAACTGATGTCCACTCCAACAGCATCGTAAGATTTGGACATCTTAGCTAGGTTCACCGGACTTTGTTCGATAACGAGTCCTCCACCTTACAAGTGTGTAGTATGCGTTTTTGGATTTTCATTCTAATTCATGGAACCTCAGTTGGTGCCCACAAAATCAAATTGGAAGTGAACCAAAAAGATCATAAATCATCAATTTAATCTATTATTATGTTATTGAGGGATACAAAAGAAATAAAATTCGTACTATTTCAAGAAGTGACATGCACATTCTTTTACAAGAATAATCGTAGAATTAGTAAAACCTGATAAAATTGCTTACGACCAAGTTGTGGTGCCGTCGAGGCTAAGTTGTCAAATTATTTTATAACATTTTGGCTAGGATATGTTTTTTTTTCCAAGTAAACTTTCCTAGCTGAGTGCACGGAGCAATTTGTAAAATTTGTGTTCAAGCTGATATTTTTGAGTTCAGCTTTTTAAATAAATATTAATAATATTTTATTAGTAACATCTCATGTTATTTTATGTGGGTTTATACTACTTTTGCTTAATCATCAGTACTTTAAAATAAATAAATAAATATATATATATATATATATATATATATATATATATATATGTGTAGTTATTCACCTTAGTGTTCGAGTTAGAGCTCCGAAACGTTAGGCAGGTGATATTGGATTTCATTCTCAACTACCACAAGATAGTTTTCCAACCCATTGACGTTCCTCATTTGTCGGATCTCTTTGATTTTTATGATTTTCTTTTATGGCTTTCCAATCAAAGCAACTACATTCAAATTGAGAAAAAGCTCATTGTTGCTTTCCTCACACAACAACACACTGAGAAGGAAATCATCCTCCCAAAAATTGCCAATAATCAACTTGTGGTGCAAAACATTTGCCTCTCAAAATTTGAGGTCCGTTTCTTAAAGCAAACATAGACGTATTGGCATGTTTCAATCGAATCCAAGAGAAAGTAATAACCACCAACATTTTGGATAATATCTCAAGAAGAATGGTGGCTAAAACGAATGGTGGTATTTCTAAAAAAGAAATAAAAGAATGGTAGTTGATGTTCGTCAAAGATCATTAGTACTAAGTACTAACTAAGTAATCGTTATTTAAAGTATCAAATTTGTTTTTACAATTAACGACGAGTAGATTTATAGGCATACACAAATATATACTTTCATTCATCTTATTCAATGCATGCGAGCCTTAAAAATGTTGCGCTACAATGAATTTTTGTAGGTATTTTTGAATATTTAATTATATGTGAACGATTTTCATTGGACCGAGAATAATGAGACATTTAACAATGTAATTGGCATGTAGCACTGTTGGTTGAGAGCTCGGTTAGCATAGGAAACATATTAAAAAATTTATTAACTGGGTTGTTTTGTAAATAATTTTAATTCAATAAATTTTAATTGAAATAACTGATAAATATTAAATATATTTTTTTAATTGTGTTTGGCATATACTAATATTTATTAGGGTTTCTGTAAGCATTGTGATTTTTGATTGGGTAGTGACTTAATTAAAAAGTGCTGACTACTGGCTCAACTAAAATGGTAATGCCAAGTGCAACTTAATTAAAATGGACATTAATTGTTTATCAAAATTAATAACTTTAATAATTTTAAATAACTTTCTTGAGATATAATATTATAAATAAACTAAAAATGACAGACAAACATAAAGTTATAAAAAAATATTAAAAGTTTTACAAAGAATTCGTTGATATAAATATATATAAAAGTAATATAAAATGTTCACATATAAAATATTATTTATATTATTTAAAGCATTATACTATATATATATGAAGAAAATTAATCCTTTACATACACTAATTAAACTTTATTCTTTCAACTGAAATTTACTGAACTAAACTAAATTGAATGGAACTGAACCGAAATGAGTTAAGGTATAAGTCTTTATTCTCTTCAACTGAAATTTACTAAACTGGACTGAACCGAACTAAATAAAACTGAATTGAAGCAATGTATAAATTATAACTAAGCAGAGCTGAATTGAATTGAATTAAATAGAACTGAACTAAATTGAAGTGATTTTAAGTTGAAGTCTAAATTATAACTAAGCAGAGTTGAACTGAACTGAATTAATTGAATAAAATTAAACTAAATTAAACTGAATTAATTTTAAATTAAAAAGAATAAAATTTTAATACGCGTTGCTCGTATATCTTTGCAATAATTTTAAGTGATTTATACTTAAAAGACTCTGGAGACATGTTTTCAAGATGGATAAATTCAAAGATACATATGTGGCTATTGGACTAAAAAAGTGTCAAAATCAGTGGGCGAGGTGGCTGAACCTAAATGATGGAACGGATTGTGATTGTGCTTGTGAATTCTCCAAAATTGTTACAAGTTGAGTGATTATCAATCTCGTGAAAGCACATAAAGCCAGTTTTGTAATGAATGTAAATCTAATTAAGACGGTCTTGTTGATGAAATTTTGTGGCTCCAATTCTCATTTCTTTAAAACCACAACTTTGTCCTACAACATGCAGATAAGGTTAGGTAATTGCAGCTCTCCAGCAATCGAGTTAAGTTAACCACAAGTACAAGGTCACATGCGCTGAAAGATTTGTTATGGGAGGATCGTCTATAGATTAACAGGAATGGAAGGGGAGAGAACTTTGCAGTTTGCCTTTCAAAGACGTAGGAAGAATAGAACGTGAGAACACGATACGTATATTATTGTAACGTCTACTTATCGATAATTCTTAAATGTATATATGAAAGTAGGGCATGTTTAAAAATACGAAGCACAGTCGCATAATAATTAAAAACAATCAATATCAACCCTACATTTATCACAAATTCAAAAAGACACCCAACTGCATCTTAAATACAAAATTAACCAAATAGTTTTTGACCGGAGATCAAGGACTTCGGGTTGTGCTCAATTAAAATAGATAAATATTGGATACTTCTCATAAATTAAAAGAAAAACACATTTTGCAAACAATATAGATATTTTTACTTAAAATCATCAATGGATTTATCAACACTATAGAACTATGTCGATAACTATTCAAATTAATTAGGGTATAAATCAGGCGGGTATCCTCCTTCATATTATTAAAAAAGATCATTTTACGTCGTCACATTAAATGTACACCAAAAATTATATATCACATAGGTACCGTTCTTATTGTGAAGACTGTACATTAGTACAACGTTTTTTTTTAATAGAATTTTCTTTGGAATTTTATTTTGAGAAGGTATTTGGCACCAATTTTTCAAATTAATCTAACAAAATGCCGGCCCATAATGTTTCCGTGGCGTGTTGGACACAAATTGAGCCCGTCATAACCATTTATGATAGTAAAGCACATCTCTCAATATGGGCTTTCAAATGTCGAAATGGGGCAACTTCCTAAAACAGGCTTTGTAATATATTGTTAGAAATGCGATGGAAATTAGTGCTGGCCGTTATCACCTAAATTATACTGGCCGGTCGGTGATTCTAAGACCCTCTGTTGTGGTGGCCGATAAAATCGACTGTGGCGAGCGATTGTGGAGCAACTGATGCCGTCATGACCAGATTTTCATACTGTGACGATCGATTAAAATTCGATACGAACGGAATATGATGAAACATTACATAATATGAATACAAACAGATTGAACTGAAACTAGAAAATGAAACAACTAGAACAATGAAAACATAATTTAAGTGGTCTCCTCCAGATGTGCTCGATCAAATTCTTCTGCAATGCTTGGTGAGTGAGTGCGTTGTGCATATCACGCCTAGTCTGCATGTATCCTTCAATTGAGTTGATTACTGAAGGGCGTCTCCTGAATCGAATACCGGTGAACAAGTCTTCTTCCACTGAGTTGACGGCGTCTTTGTTGAATTCTTTGACATACTTCTCGTATGTTTTGGCCCGGGGATAAGTATGCCTTTCATTTTCAACGATCATGTTATGTAGGCATATACATGTATTCATAATCTTAGAAATAAGAGGGATTGTTTTGACCAACGCTGGGTTGCGGTTGATGGCGAAGCGTGCTTGCAGATAACCAAAAGCTCGCTTAACATCTTTTCGGACGTCGTCTTGCTTCTGTGCAAACTTGGTCTCTTTGTGAGTAACTGGATTTTTGATGGACTTAACAAATGTTGCCCAGGCGGGATAAATGCCATCAGTTAGGTAGTACGCCATGTTGTAGTGATGATCGTTCACTTCAAAGTTTATGTTATGACCCAATCGTAACTCTCATGAATAAAATAGTTCAACGATAACCAAAGTCTCATATTACAATCAAGTTCAACTGAAAATAACAAATAAGTGAAAAGAAATCAACAAAATAAAGTGAAGTTCCAGTCCAACTCTCCAGCCAAATATGTATGAACAAGAATGACGTCAATAACGAAATTTAGCTAGAAGGATAATGAACGCGTAGTGAGGAATAATGCCTCACACACAACTGAATATTTTCTTCCACAATCCAGCTAATAATATCATTCCTGGACGGATTCACTGAACCTGCACAATTCTGTTATAACAGGCTACAACAAGTTGTGGCGACTGGCTCAACCGGTAAGTAATGGTACTGGACAAAAAACTAGCACTTTGCCGGAATTAACTGAAATAAAAGTGGACTTCCATTTGGGCCTAAAGTTGGGCCATTACATTTCCGGCCCCTTAAAATAACCTTGTCCTCAAGGTAGATGGAAGTCAAGAAATTGCAACTTGATCACCTCAACCTGTTCCCAAGTTGCTTCTGCCGGAGGAAGATTATTCCATTGAATGAGAACTTGTTGAACTAATCGGTTCCTGATTTTGATGTAACAAGTATCCAAGACAGCCACAGGGTACACAAGTGGAGAGCCATCCCGATTAAACTCTGGCAGGACAGGATTTGGAGTGAAACGAGTCTTGATACGTTTTTTAAGTAGTGACACATGAAATACATCATGCATTTTGGTGACATCAGGAAGCTTAAGCCGATAAACAACTGGTCCAATGCGTTCAAGTACCTGGAAAGGACAAAAAAACTTGACAGATAGTTTAGTCTTACGTTGCAGTAGATTGTTGCCACTCTGGAACGGTTGCATTCGAAGGAAAACCCAATCGCCCACTGCAAATTCTCTATATGTCAAGTTCTGGTCTGCATAAAGCTTCATCTGTTCTTGGGCATGGACTAAATTCTCCCTGAAAACCTGCAACATTTGCATCCTGTCCTGAATAAAAGCTTGAGCAATACTGTTAGAAGTCTGTAGATATGGTCCCAAAGATAATTATGGTGGTGAATAACCATACAAGGCTTGAAACGGTGTGGATTTAAGAGAATGATGGTAGCTAGTGTTATACCACCACTCAACTAAAGGAAGCCAGGTCACCCACTTTTTATGGTGATTAGAGATCATGCAACGAAGATAGGTTTCTAGGCAACGATTTAACCTTTCAGTCTACCCAAGGGTGATGTGCAGTACTCATCTGCAATTTAGTACCCAATAACTTGAAAAATGCTTGCCAGAATTCACTCTAAAATACTACATCCCGATCACTAATGATAGACTCAAGCGTGCCATGGAGTTTGTGGATGTGGTTCATGAAAATGGAAGCTAAGCTTTCTGCAGTATAAGTAGGGGTGATAGTTCGGATCAATCCGAAGTTTCGGATCAACTGAGGGTCGGCCCATAATCCGATCCGAATGGCTCGGATCGGATTCGGATTAATCCGTCTGGATCGGATCGGATTCG
>JAYMSP010001865.1:0-28150 GCA_036897095.1 Plantago elongata | reverse complement strand
TTATATATAATAAAATGAGATATGTTTTTTTTATATTTTTAAAAATATTTTTTGGAATTTTTTATATTATTTTTAATTATTTAAACATTTTAAACCCAGAAATTACAAAAGAGTGACATGTGGCCCGTATTTCAATTTGAATTTTAAAAATTATGAGTCAAACGGGTCAAATGTCAGAATATGAGAGCTCTGTAGTTAATGCGAATTTAATTTAAATTTTTTTGTAAAAAAGTGTAAAATGAATTTTATAATTTTTAAAATATTTTTTAATAATTTTTTAAATCATTTTATAATTATAATACAAAAGTTATACCGAGAATTAACGTGGACGCGATACGTGTCCCGTATTTAAATTTTAAATACAAAAATACAAGTTAAATACGGGTCAAATATGAATTTTGAGGGAAAATCGTAAATTTCACGACCGCGTCATCAATTTAATCCGAAAATCAATCGAAATTCTTCAATTTGAAGGATGGTTGCACTACTATACCTAAATTAATCACTCCCACTTTAATATGCCTAAAATAAAATTTATAAAATTTCCCCGAGCAATTGGATGGTTGAACATGTTTTTAACAAAAGTTCAAATTGAAATAAGCCAGCTTATATATAAAAATTAATTACTGCATGACAAGATTTGCATGACAAGATTAGATTAGATCTAATCTTCTCCATATACTCCATAATCCATATACTGTACATAAAAGAGAGTCGAGAAGAGAATGAGCAAGAGGACCATTTTAAATATCGAGCCTCGGCTCGTTTAAAAAAAAAAAAAAAAAGGACCATTTTAAAGATAAGTTATCTTATCCAATAACATGTCCTAGAAGATCCCATATTGCTCCACAATAAAATGTCGAGAGCTAGCAAGCCTAAAACAACTATAATTGGTTGGAGCTACTAGCCTTGGTATAATAAACCAAATATGTCATAATTATGCATCCATGCATGCATGCCAGCTTCAAAATAGAACAAGGTTACGATCGAGCTTGGTGTTTGTTTCCTTGATTCTTAAACTTGTGGCCATATTACAAACCACATTTGCAAGTTATATATGATGGTCACCCAGTTAGACGAAAGCGATAATAATTCGAGATATGAATTATTTAACTTTTTATTCATCAAAACAACATTCAAATAATATACTGATACGAATTGAAGAAATAGAAAAAAGAAATCACTTACATGAAAGAGATTTTAAGCAAGGCGCATGTCGCTGTGCAACGGTAAAAGTCTTGAAAGTGATTTTTATATAAATACATTAGTTTAGATCAAATTAATAATATTTTACTATTATTTATTTTGGTGTAAATTTAAAATTGATAGTTAATTTTTAGTAAAAATCTTATGATTAATGATATGAATTATATACCCTTTTCTTAATTCTATATAAATAGTTCAATTGTTTTGAATACGATCATTTTGTATACACTTGTCTTTAGATTATGTTTAATTAAAATTTATTTAGTTTAGTTTAAGTTTTATTTATTTTAATTTAATTTTAATTAATTATAATTTATATTTAAGTTAGTTTTATTCAATTAAATTTAATTTAATTTAATTTAAACTAGTTTAATAACTATTTCAGTTTTATTAAATTCCTAGGTTTGATTTTTAACCGCTTCATTAAGTACATCAACTTCAAATTTGCGCCACATGTCTGGAATATGGACCACTATTCTAGAATCTTTAAGAAAATACCGACAAGGATTGGAATTTTGATGTAATGATGCAGCAAGCTGGTATGTGAAAAATAGTGCATGAGAATGGATTACATGAAATGATGGAATTAACATCAATTAATTAATTAATTTATGAATGATGAGACTAGAAAGGTACCCAACATAGACCGACTTAAATGTTGGTTGTATTTTCCATCAGGTACCAGGCTTCGTGTTTGTATCTTATTGGACGCCGAATATTATTGTTTTTAAAGGAAAGAGAGATTCGAACTCTAAATCAATAAATTGAAATGAGATAACTTACGAATTAAACTGCACTTTGTTATATTGACCATTGAATATTCGAGGAAACTAACTAATTTATCAATAAACTTAAAAATTATGATATATATATATACACACACGTTCATTTGACAAGAATACTTAAGAAAGTGGTTTACATTTTAAAATGTTGAACGTTGTTGATATGTACTTAACTAATCACTTAACTTTTCATTTAACTAACATGGTAAAAGTCTCAGTTTCTATCAAATCTCTCTTTAAATCTTGCTTTTGTCCATGTGATCCTTTTGCTGGCAGCCACACTAATTAAGCCAGTCTGCCTGTTCAATGCTGTATTCTTTCTGGAATTTGGACCACATTACTGAACAATAGAAGCTTGTTTATACTCTACATGTTTCTACACAATATATAATTTAATTACATGTATGTGTGGTCACCAGATTTGATAGTAAGACCATTCACAATGAATCATCGAGATGATCATGAATAGTATTAATTATTGGCGATGATCTGAAAACTACTGCAGTCGAAAATCCAGTCAAAAGGGTCATCCAGACAATAATGAATAGTGCTTTTTTTATTTTCTTCATTATTTATTATATGTTTTTAACAAGTTTAACATATTCTAAAAGTAGTTGAAAGTTGAAATTAATCAAATTGCATATTTGAAACAAGTTTTAGAATTTATTAAGACGGAATCAGACAGTTACAGCAACAACAACAAGAACAAAAGCTAAGAACAAGAACATTACAATCATAATACATGATTGAAAGTGAAAACAAACAAGCTAGAATATTAAAATCCTAGACGAACTTAAATGAAAGCACGCAACAACAAACTAGAACGAATTAAAGGTCGAATTCATCCTTGAGGCTCTGCAAGATACCCATCTCAATTGGTGTCAATGATGGTTTCTCGCTTAATTAGCCGAATCATCATTTCGTATTTCTTGAACTTAGTTTGCTCATGGTTGCTCGAAGCTAATGTTTTCACGTCCTCAGACTTCCTTTCGGCCTTCTGTCGAATTACTTTAATCCTCTCGCTCAACCTGAATCATGTTCTGCTCAATAAGAAGTCGGTTCTGCCAAACTGCCTCCTTTCTTCTATCCTCAGTCGTTCCATCTCAAGCCTCTTCTTCTCAATTGTGTTCATTCCTTGGAATGATTGAGACAAAGTTTCCATGGCGGAACCTCCACTAGTCCCTCCTTGCTTTTGAAAGGCCTTCGTCTTATCACGACCCATAAGCCTCTTCGATATAGTTTCACTTCCATCATCACTCTGCTCGAAACCCCTTTTAGTACCGCTCGCACCACCACTCTTCTCATCATCAACAGGTTTGTCTTCATTACCTTCACCTCCAAAACTCGGTCGCTCTTTGTCAGTTGGCGCGCTAGTGAAGCTTGAGAAGGTCATTTGAAACTGCCACTGTGGATAGTCTCTCATCTCGTGCCAACAATGTTCATGATTGAACTTGTTATTGTGCCTCTGTTTGTGTAACTTTTTTGCCAGACGGATAACATCATCCTCATTTTGACCACTTTTACCACCAATTTCACGATTCGCATCGTCATATGTTGAGACAAAGTGGTTGACCTCTTCCTTCACCCGAGTCCATCTCCCACTTAGTAAATTAGCAGTTCAGACGCGGAGGCCGGTTAATGGATGGCCATCTTGAAGGTTTTTATCCCAAATCTTCTTACCATCAGTGAATGGCTTTGATCGGATTGCCATTTCTATCGAATTGCTTTAATCCCAAATCTTCTTAACATCCAGTTAGTGGCTTTGATCGGATCTTCGCTCAAACTCATGAAGATTTTGATGAGAGTTTTATCCTGATCTTCATAGAATGTGATATGCTTCTCCGACTTTGCATTTGGACCTTGACTGCTTCCGCTACCGCAGCGGACGTGTCCACTTACTTCTTTGCTCTCTTCTTGCTTCCTTTGTTTGCCACCGGTGGTGGTGGTGGTAAAACTTAAGTCTCCGGAACGGATTCTGGAATGTGTTGGGACATATCAACGAACATAGAACTGTCGGGGGAAAATAGATTGTAGGCTCTGATAGTATCGTATGTTGGTATTTCGTGGAGTTGTGGGTAGTATTGGTTTAAAAAGGCCGGTATTCGATCCGACATACCATTCATCATCAAGAATTGGTATGTCAGATGGTCTTGGTAATCCGGTGGAGTGTAGGATTACAGAGTGTTTGGAGTGTTTAGAGTGGTGTTCGAATGTTGAGAGTTGGGAGTAGACATTTTAGCGTTTTGAATTTTGAGAAGTAGATGAGAGAAGGGGAAAATGAAATGTGAAGAAATTAAGTGAATTATGGTTGTATTTATAGAGTTCGAAAAAATATAGCCGTTGGGAATATATTATTTATTTATTTATTCTGATTTTAAAAAAAATAAAAAAATGATTATATAATCATTGGCTCTCTAAACAGTCGAAACTCAACTGCTCCTGCCGTTATGGCCGGCCACTCCATTTGAATGGGAGTGTTCTAATTGGCATGTATGTGTGGTCATTATATATGGTTGATCTACCAAGTTTAGATATCAACTTAATTTGGCTGCGACACATGTTACGTTGGTGTGTATACTACCATGGTCCCAAGTACATACTTTATCAAAGCAACACAAAAATACACACAAAATAAAAGTATAAGAGTGTGTTATTTGCAACTAATAAAATATTCTCAAATAAACTGTATAAAACTGAACTGAACTAAAATGTAATATATATTATAATTAAATAGAGCTTAACGGAACTGATTATGACTGAACTAAAATTATTTGCAATTGAAGTGAATAAAATTTAAATCAGGTGAGTGTGAATAATATTTGAGCTATATCTGGGCGATTTAGCACGATCTCTGGTATTGGGTATGCAAATGACAAAGTGAAAACTACGGGTTCTAAACTGCCGGTTTCGATTTGTGATGACTAAAACGGATTAACCAAACGGTTTTGGACTAAATATTTAACCGTCAATTATTGCTTAATTTCGTTTTCTAATTTTTTTAATATTAGAATTTGTTTACTTATAAATTACTTGGCTAAATAATTATATAAAAAAACAACTTGAACACTTACCAAAATGTTATGGGAATTGATATGTACAAAGCTGATTTTGTTAACAACAGAGAACTTTATTATTCTAGTTTACCCTAATGCTTTACTAGTATTTATGATTATGTCGTAATTTCTCGAACATTTTAGACTGGATCTTCGATCATCTTTGCTTTGTATGTGTTTTTTAGAATTTTTACACTATATTCCTCTTTTCAAAAACGAAAAGTTAAATAGTTGAAAAAAAATAGTGTAGAAACCCATTTTTAATTAGTAAATTATAAAGAGAAATAAATTGTTTAAAAAATTAACATTAAACATAAAAGCCTCATTTTCAATTGGAGCGTAACGCTCCAAGTTCCAACCATGTGGTTCATTAACCACGGTAACAGTCGGTTATCTGGAGTACAAAATCAAACCAAGATTTTGGTACATTTTGGTCTGGTATAGATACTCTGGGTGATTCCTACATATGCTATAAGAAATCCTAATTAAAATTTGTTATGAATTTGAGGAAATAATATTTATATATTCAATCTTAGGTCAATAAGAACATAAACAAACACATTATTCGTAGGTTCTTTCTTCTGTCAATTATATGTTGCAATATCATCTGGGGAAGCTAGCTAGGTCATGAATCTTTTTCATAACTATATAGTATTATCAATCATGCAATCGAATAATCTATGAATTAATTATTCAAATTTTGGGACAAAACTTGTTCTGCAGAACAATTCATGTCCTGAAATTTGGGTAACATATATCATACACACAATATCAGTAATTAAATTACAATTCAATAGATATACTCTATAGTGTTGAAGTTGGGAGAGCTAATCTCGGACTCATGTTCGGTTTTTGGTGGAAATTTAATATATTAAGTGAAATCATTTAATTATTAATAATATAAAAGTACCTTTTACGTTTAAAAAAGAAAAAGAAACACTTTGTGAAGTGTATATTGAAGATGTGAGCAAGGTTAGACCGCGGCCTAACAAATTGCAAGATCACGATCAAGTTCAAGACAATGCATAACATGCGAATTCATTAACTTTAACATTTTGTTCATCTTTTAATTTCTAATTTTTTTCACTAGATAGTGAAAATGCAGTGTGGCCAGAAAAAGAAACATATATTCGTTGTGTTGTCATATGATTGAATGCTAAATAAAATAATGGACGGTTCATAAGATATGAGAGTTTTTTTTTTCCTGTTACACAAAATACCAAACAAACATACATGATTAATGTTGTTGATAAAATAGCATGTACATGGACTACTTTTTAATTATTAAACATTCAATTATATTACGATAAAATATATACAAACAGAATCTTGATTATCCATGCAACATCTGGGGAGCCCAATATCGATCCCATGGTGATGCTTTAGGCATGGGCATGATTGATACAGACTTATTGTGACATGTTAACTTGTGAGTGATGAGTTTTGGTGTTTACAATTTAGGGACGGTTTGTTATACCGCTGGAGTGTCCATCTTTCTACTCAAATCGAACATTTCACACATAAAAAAAATGTCTGTTGAAAAAGACCACTCAAATTATATCCCAATCAGTCGTTAGTTATATTATTACACTATATGTCGAGTTTTAGAGGTGGGATGATGTCGCACCAGAAAGTTTGGACTCAATCGGGGTCATGTGGGTTATTTTGGATTATGTATATAAATTCCATTCAACTTCACATCATGTCGCGATTAACTTTGAAATTAGGTAGTCGAAGTTCAATCTCTTGATCTATTAATTGATAATCTGGACCATGGGAATTTGGATTTATAGTTTTTTGGTTGTTCGGTTATTAATAAGAAGAAGTTGTATACTCCATCAACTGTACAGTGAGTCTTAATTGAATAATTTTAGACTTAAAACAACTTTGAAAGACAGAGTAGCAAAGTGTTGTTATAGTTCTACATTGGTAAATTGGTGAATAGGATTGACAAACAATGTTTTTAGGAGAAAGGTAACTCGAATGATTATAATTGTTTTACAATTGAATCAATATAGTCAAATTTGTGAAGGTGTGGTTGGAAATATATACTCCCTCCTCCCGTTCCGACTTGAAAGTCTTCTAGGATCGAATATAACTTTTAATAAAAGAATGTTCCTTCCGTTCCGACTTGAAAGTCCTGCGGGATCGAATATAACTTTTAAGAAAAAAATGATGAAGTAGAAAATAAAGTAATAACGTATGAATGTGATTTGATAGAGTATGATATATAAATAGTGAATAAAGTATAATAGATAATGCATATATAAAGTTATAGAAAGATTTTCTACTTAAGAAATGAGACTTTCAATTTGAGATAGTTTAAAATAAAATGAAAATTGTTAAACGTAGGATTGTTTTTAATAAACGCAAACATTTTTATATATTATTTATAAAAATGTTTACAATAAACATGTTTAGATATTTTGGATCAAATGAACATGTTTACAATTGTTGTGGTGTTATTTGTAATATATAAAAAAGCATTATGCGTTTAGTAAAAATTGTCCTGCGTTTAATATTTTTAAATAAAATATGAAATTTTTAATTCGGGACAGAAGAATCTGATAGTTGAGAATTGAGATGAGGTGACCGATTGTTAGGTAAATGTTGAAATCATGATTAAGGAATTAACATTACTAATTAGTCTGGAAATGACTCAAGTGGTGACTGGTGAATTATAAAGATTGATCAACATATATATGCGCTGGGTAGCACATGTAGTTATTATATCCTATCCTGGATTGATCTTGTGGTCACAAAAAAAGCAGTGTTTCTGAAAGAATGAGACGACTATCAATCAACATACAAACCATACATTATTACATTGGATACACGAATAAAAACAAACGGAAAATTTCATTTCCGAAAAGAAACAAAAGTATATGACTTGTTCAAGATCCACACTAACTGTTTGTGTCTCAAAGGATCACAATTCAGTTTGTATGAGTAGGTCTTGTGTTATTTGCTAAGTGAATCTATGGACCCATGTCAAACTGTTTCTTCATGATTTCCTTTGTTTTTTACTCTCTTTTCTATATTATCTAATAGTATACTTATATGTTATGTTATTATGAAATTTGAGACATCAGCGCACTTGTCTCTTCGAGGATTGAAATGTTATGATTGATTAAAAGTTAAAAACAAAAAGGGAAAAGGAGGATTGAAATGTTACGATTGATTGAAAGCTGAAAACAAAAAGGTCAAAAAAAAGGGTGATTTGCTCAGTCGATAACTATCTCACTGTAGAAACCGCACCGTAATTTAACCTACAAACCATACATTTTCCAGGGAATTGTTCATAAAATGTATTGTTGGACGTGTTTATTTTAATTTGTCTTCGAAAATACTACTCTACAATAAAGAAAGAATGTGTTATGGTTGTTGCATTGAGAATATATCATGTACGTATAGTAGGTGCATGTTTCCCTGTATTTTCGTGCTCAACAGAATCATCAGATACATTTCTGTGGTTCACGACATGTAAGTATGTATTTCAATTCATTGACATATTAGCTGGATAAAATTCTTGCCCCCAAAGCTTTAATAATAGGAATATATCTCTTCATCACATTTAAGATTGTACATTTTAGCACTAAGTTTTCCGTTACAACTATATAAGTCAATTAAATTTTCAATTACTAATTATAATTGTTTAATAAAATTAACTAAAAAGATAGCTAGTAGCTGGTCAAGTAATTTTTTGATTCACAATCTAACTTAACTGGCTTCTTAAACTAGCTAGCTTATTTAAAAAGATGCACATTCACGTAACGAATTTTTATAAAAAAAAAAAGTTTATGGAGCTGAAAAAACAGGGTTATAAACCTTGTTTAGCAAAACTAGCTGAAAATGTAGCTGGTAGCTGAATAAATAGCTTGTAGCTGGTCATGCTAGCTTTTTTTTCAACAATCTAGCATAATTAACTTTTCAAACCAACTAGTTTAGTTAGCTTCTCAAACCAGCGAGCTTATTTCAAAAGATGCGCGTTCACGTAACGAGTTTTTTATAAAAATACTAACTGAACTGAAAAAATAGTGGTAAATAGAGCCATAAGCTAATTAATCAATTATCAACTAATTTTTCAATTAGTTCTTCTAAACAGAATTATAAAATATATTTACCACATGCAAAAGATTGTTAATGAGTTAATTCGATTCTCTTATGAAAGTTATAAGATGGTGTAGTGTAATGAAATTAAAATGGTAAGAATTCGATCACTAATAAAACATGAACTAGAATTAGAATTAAAGTAATTATAACCTTAGTTTTAGTCGTTTTAAAAAGAACTCATCCCCTTGTTAATGCAGTTGATTACAAGGAAGGGGGAAATTAGATGGTGACAAATTCGCCAACAGTAAGTAATCAATTAAACCATCGGCCCCAGAGTTAAAGACCCGAGGCAAGCCAGCAGAAACCTGTTTGCATACCCAAAAAAGAAACACTGTAATATAATGAATCCAAACACACACATTCAACATGTTTTTTGTTTGCACTCGCGAATTTTATAAGTAATTAGGGCCGGATTGGAATGGCATTTAAATGCTCCCATTTGACTCGATAAATATTAATTTGTCCTAAAATACACTTCAAATATCCCCATTTCAATTCTATTCCAAACACGATTTCATCAAAATCACCATTCAAATGCCATGCCAATCAGCCTCTTAATCATTAATCGATTTATTTAAGTGAAACATTAGTAGGTAGCTTAATTCATAATCAAGACTTCACTGGTAAAGTGTAGAATTAAATACTGTACATTAGCCCAAGTTGATTTGATCATTAGTTGGCTTAGAATTGTCATTTTATGACAGCCAACTAGATGCAGTATACATTATTCATGATTTGGCTTGTTTTGACTGAACATCACTAATTCACTACACTCCCCCTCTCCCAACTTATCATCACATAGAGGATGCATGTATGAGTGCCTGGTTAGGTTAGAATCATTACAGGGTCAATAATGCAAGTTCTCACTATACGGCACATGCGAAAAACTAAAACTAGATAAGGACTAGCTAATCCTTAAATGTCTGCTAACACAGGATTAATAATCGAAAAATCAAAGTCTGACGAATTAAAAGAATTAATTAAGGTAAGATAGTCTGAATAAAACTTGCATGTGTAAGGCCTCGAAGAATTCCCAATAAACTGCAACACGAATAGCATAAGCCTCGACACTTTGAGGGGCTAGTGGATGATCAATTGCTTCGATACACCTAACAAACAAACCATCATAAGAGCAGTTTAATTGATACCGATTTTTTGTGTGTTTGATCAATTATTTAGACTAACACATACATGGGTTTAGTTTAAAGAGGGTTATAAATGCTTTAATTAAGTTATACAAGTAATAAAACAAGCGGAGTAAATCCGTAGTAAGATGTGAGGAATACATCTATTATATACATAAGCGGAGAAAGGTCACATGCATCCCATCATAAGTATGATCCATGAATTTGTATCAATTGGGTCGTGGTCGAGTAATCTGTAAGAGATTACATGTTGTGTAAGTTGTATTTATGAAATTGAAGTTTGAGACGAGATAAAAATAAGTTGAAAGTTTATTAGGCCAGTGAAGTGACTATAGAGTATAAATTTTTCTATTGAGTGAAAGAGAAACTTTTTTTTTATAAATATAGAACTTGTTTTATTGATATAAAAAAATAGAGACGTACATTTAGGGGCTAATCATAGGTGTCCAAGCCCAAAACAAGAAACAACGAAGCAAAAAAGCTAACGCAAACAAACAAAAAATAAGTAAATCCCTATGCTAGCTCCTGGAGCAATGCTCGAGCTCTCTGGCCCCGCATCCGGTCATGGTACATTGTACCACTGAGTCGATAGTTTCCTGCATATCAAAAGGTTGTTGCTGGAATATCTTCATATTGCGCGCAACCAACAGTGATACACAATTTTAGCAACTAGAGTGCGGAAGATCTTGCGCGACCACCTCGTCCACGTGCCAGTCGCTGCATCCAGCTCTCTAGCTGCTGCCAAGTCGTGATTTGTGGGGGTTGGACTCGCAGCCATTCCAGACCTCCACATATGATGCCATAAGTAACCGGGCAGTTGAAGTAATAAATGATCGGTGGTCTCATTCCTATCACAAAAAATTACATTTATCATCAGTGGAAATTCCAAAGTAAGCTAGTCAATCTTTTGTTGCTAGACGGCGATGTAGAGCCAACTATAGAATAAAAATAACATTGGGTCGAGCTGAATTTCGAATAACCAAATCATACTATTCCACCTTTGGTTGTTGGCCCCGTTGGAGGATATAAACATTGCGAATGGAGAAATTATCTCGGAGCTCTTCGCGAACACGTATAAGCACCTTCAGCGTCGATGAGCAGTTACTCGGCACAGTCCATTCCTCGAGTAAAAGTGACAGAAAGATGAGTAAAGAAAATTATAACATATGCAAGAAAAATATCATGCAATTGTTTAATACTTTAATGCATAAAGTTGTGTGCTTTTTCTTATTTATTCTTGGATCAGTTGATCTGATCTCGGAAAAAGGAGTTTCCACCACTAGCTAATATCCTTTCCATGATTCCGTATCTTCCTTGCGCAGTCAATAAATCTCGACTTATCATAAACTTCTTTTTTAAAACACATGAGTTATTACTTATTGCACGCAACTCCAATTAATCTAGGTAACTTATCATACACTTGAAATTTTATAGGAAAAGAGTAATGTCAGACTTAAAATCGAATAAATTAAGTACTTTATCCATGTGATAAATGATACGTAGTACAATCATTCCATCAAAAAGTTTTGAAACATTATGTTAAATATTAATAAAATTTAAAGTTTAAACTGCATATCTAACCTACAATTTAAATTGGACCTCAGATGGATAAATTTAGTTGCATTGAAAATGTAAAAATTTTATTTTAATAAACTAATTATATTACAAGGTATACCACCTTTAATTTATTATCTCGATTTAACTAGAACTCTCTTATAACTACATGTATCAACCACCTTTATAATATCAACGTTGTCGGAATTCGAACTCTTCACTCGCAACAATCCAACTCCTTATCACCAGACCACATTATAACTCCCCGTTAATAATACTCCCTACGTCCCGATTTGAATATTCTGCGGGATCGGACACAAGTTTAAAAAAAAAAAAAAAAAGTAGGAAAGAAGGTAATAAATTATGAATATGATTGAATAAAGTAGGAGAAATAGTAAATAAAGTATGAGAAATAATATATAAAACATGAAAAAGATTTTCTATTTAAGGAATCGTGACTTCTAAACCTGAACATTCTAAAATGAAAAGTGGAATTTTTAAATCGGAACGGATGGAGGGAGTATAAAAATATTTTAATATTATCATGCAATTATATGAAACATGTTTATTGTCCCTTGCGTAGTGATTGACATATCTTATCATAAATTTGGAGAATTGTTACATCGATGATAAATTATTTTATTCATAGCTTTTTCAATTGACATGATGCATTTTATGTTAACCAGGTGATGTACTAGTAGTGTCACTGACTCACTGTCATGGCGGAATCTTCTAATGGCTAATATTGTAAAATTATTCAATTAAAATCTCATCATATACCAAACCTAGGTAGCCTTACCACCGAATTTCTACTCGATCAAATACACTTTTTGATTCCTGTCATTTACAGTATGATCAAAAAATTAAATAAATATCTGTGATTAATAATTTCCTTGGGTTTTGGTAATCCAATTGTCCTTAGAAAATGAGCTATAATCCATCTAATATTGCACCCCTTTATTTTACACTAATTAGATAATTTAAATGTACAAAGTACACCTACTCATTGGCAGTTGAATTCTAATAAATTCAAGAGTCGTGTGCACGGCCTCGCAAATTAAGTCCTAGTAGTAGGGATACGCATCGGATACGAACAGTTATTTGTAAAATTTCCAACCGATCCTTCTATGGCGGGTACGTTAAATTATTAACCGTGACGGGTGAAACTTTATTCTAACCGTCGCTGATCAGTTCACTACTTGAAACAGACGGTTGGTCGGCTTGACGGTTTGTAAACGCATAAAAAAATGATATATATGACGCATTGAACAAAAAGACATTATACTTTCTAACCTCTAAGTCTACAATCGACTAAACAATAAAAAAAACATAACACAATCTCAAGTATTAATACAAGTAGTCTAAGTACATAAAATTTTAAATACAATATAAGTCATGAGTTGCTCAAATTACAAAAGTCATGATAAAAATTAAGATGACATTAGTTTGGAATCTATGATAAGAATACGTAAAATTGCAACATAAGAGTAATGAATAATAGTGATCTATTACTATTAATCTAATGCAATAAAATGTAAAATACATAGTAGTAACATATATAGCGGGCGGGGGGTGCGGGTTGGCTGTTGGTCGACCACCAAACCGCCACCCACCCGTTTAATGACGGTTACAAATTTGTAATCCGCGGACAGTTTTTAACAAACATTCTGACTGTCAATAGTGGGTAGTTGGCGAACGGAGCGGGAGATTTATTGTTTGTACACCCCTACCTACTAGTATCAATCACCGCTACTGCATTTCATTTTAGCTGGATTCTGTATTGTTGTTGTAATTATTGAGAAAATGGTAATAGTAACAAAAAAGAAGAAGAATTGAATGATATAACAATTTCACATAAAGAATATACAGGATGCCCTACAGGGAACATGTGTGGGAGAATTGATGGAAATAGAGAGTTGGGCAAATATCAGGCATTACCTGGTGGAGGCTATCTCATGACTTGTGTTATCAAGTCAGTCGGTTTTTGCCCTTTTCAATGAATCAACTAAACATGTAAGTAATGTGATTCTTGATGACTGTGAAAAGCTGGTAGACTATTAATATAAATATATAATAAGTGAGGGGCTGATTGTATGTTATTTGAATATTTTGTGTTTGTTATGACATTTAAATGTCGAAGATCGAAATTAATTTACAGTATCAACATTTTTCTCTATAAAATATATAATACCCTATATAATTACAATTATATACCAAACACAATTTTAATAATCTCACTACAATTCCGATCACTATCAAGCATTTAAATCGGATCATTTAAGTCGCATGTCAATCCCCTTTTAACTCATCTCGATAGATATAATTGTAACTACTGATCTATTGGTTTTTAAATTATTTTATCAACCTATTCACACTGAATTATCCCATATCATATGTATGTATATTGAATAATACTCGTTTCGTTCCTGCAAACTTCATAAATCAGTACCATGACTCCATCCGTTATGAATGGGAGAATTGGGTAATGAAGAGTAGAGTATATATAACATGGTTAGAACATGCATGTACATTCCTGGAATGGAGCAGTCGAGACAAAAGCAGAGACATCAGAATATTGCATGTTATGTGCAGCAATTAGGAACGGGAATGGTCAACAGTCAACACAAAACACTTGATAAAATGAGTTCATCAATATTGTCCAAACTTAAAGAACATTAGAAAATTAAGTCACTTATAATCACAATGATTTGGCGTTTTCTTTTCGAATTGGCAAAAATGTATGTTGACAAACTTTTACAAACAAACCAATATAAGAGTGTACCATCCCCACACTGTAAATTTGCAAATCAAACATTTTCAATGTTTAATCTAACTAAAACTGTAACCGAATTAAATTTAAGGCACTCCAACATTCTACTTAAAATTTCGCATCTTTTAATTTGTACGGACTCTACTTATGTGATGCACTATATTTGGAGGGATGTGGTGCGGTGAGGACGGTCCAGGTACTAGCACGTGATATATTCGACGTCTGGTGTTAAATTTTGTGAGGGTCAAACTCCAAATTATCTACTGAGCAGCTAATCATGCAATTGATCTTTTGTACAGACTAGCGAGCTCTTGGTTCGCATAGATGCAGTTCCTCCATCCCCTAATCATCTACCATTTAACATGATATTCAGGGTTTGACCGACCACTGCTACGTGGCTTCTGACATGTATGTACGAAGAACATGTGAAAGGAACAAGAAAGAACGTTATTATATATTCGTGTAATGTCTTCGAATTCTTGAACATGAATTTTTGACATCATCATACCATTTTCCCCAACCTTATCACGTTGTCAATATTTACCAGTTGAACAAGTTAGGCTTGTGATAGATAAATTTTTCTAATAATTCCCATTAATATTGAACCTTCATAGTCACAAAACTCAGAAGGAAAATGTCAGGCGCGGGGACTAGGTTAAACTGTTAAAGTGAAATGTTAACGTTTCAATTGAATGCATGCCTTTCATTTTTAAACACTAGCTATTAAAATACAGTTTTAAATAAAAGTTGAAAATTCATTAATAATTTAAGTTTTGTTTGACATACTGCTGAAACGGTCATTTTCCCACTCAAATTGAATATTTTATAAAAAAAATTCAATTTCAATTGAAAAATTTCACTCAAATTTTATCCCAATCAGTCCCTTAATAACCTTTGTTACGTTATAGTTATTAACATTTACGAGGTTAACAAATCAGTTATTCTGACATGTAAAGTTTAGTAATTTTATGCCACAAAACCCATCCAAAAGTTTGATATGGATTTCATGTATTTTTTTCTTCATCGATCTTTAATTGTCGTTCTTATATTAGTTTTGAAACGTAGCTTAATTTATTGAAATTGGCCTAGTATCAATTGTATCATAGCATCGTGTACTTTTGTGACTCACGGTCATTTTTCTTCCATTGACTTGTAACAAATTTAACATAGCTCCACAGCCTCCACCTTGTATGTGACACTAATAATGCAACATAGTACTGTATTTAAATTGTAGTCAACACTTCGAATCAGCAAAAACCTCGCACTCATTACTGAATTTATGAACTCATTGGCTATAAACATCAAATTTTCAAGTTAGCGCATTAATCTAGAGAAATGTTATGTTTACCACTAAATTTTTAACTCTATTAACTTTTTTAGATAAAAAATTCGTTATGTGAACGAACAACTCAACTTGTTAAACAAGCTGATTTTTAGAAGGTAATTAAGTCAATTTCTTAGAAAAAAACTTTCAGTTATAAAAAAAAGGTATTAGTTACATTCTCAGTTAATTTTATTAAACATCCCGAAAACCGGAGAACCATACCTTGGTATAGTCAAAATAAAAAGATGAAATAGCATTTTCCATCACAATTAAAACTTTCCACTTGTAAATAAGGTCACCCACGCAAAGAACGCCACGTGATTAGGTGAAAACGAAATGGTAATTGAATGAATGCGCTCTTTCATCATTCTCCACACACCCATAAAATTCTCAACTTAAATTTCAAAAAACAAAAAAGTAAAACAAAACTCTCTCAGAATATTCCAGACACGTGTTACCCCTCCACTTGTCGGTTACACTCCTCCCCAGATCGCCACACGTGTCCCACTCCCCTTCCCTCAGCCGTCCGATCATAACTGAACCACACACTCCTCCAAATTACTTAAAATCCCCAAAACACCCTCCCTCCCTGCTATAAATCCACCACTAAATCTCTACCCTAAAAAGTTCAGAAACCTGAAACAAACAAGTTCTTCTTCTCCATCTTCTTCATCTTCTTAAACCAACCAAACCCTAACAAAAGAAAAAGAAGAAAACTCATCGATAATCCTGCCAGGGAATGCAGAGAGATGAGCATAGCTTCGGTTTCTTCTAATCCCCATTTTGGCGGCGAAAGGCCTTACAAGCCTCTCACCATTTTTGCTGCAGAAGGCCGTAATTGCCACCGTAAACACGTCGAAGACGGTTGAACAACAATATCCATCCATCCCTTATTTCCTGCCTAAACGCTAATTAGCCTTTCAATTTTATTACACTCTACTCAAATTAGCTCAGAAGAATTTAGCTTTACTACTGTTTGTTAATTCGTCAATGGATTCCGATGACAAAATGGGCGCGCTCAACGGGAAGTACGAGCTCGGACGCCAGCTCGGCCACGGGACGTTCGCGAAGGTCTACCACGCGCGGAACGTGAAGTCCGGCAAGAGTGTGGCGATGAAGGTGGTTGGTAAGGAGAAGGTGATTCGTGTGAACATGATGGAGCAGGTGAAGCGGGAGATCTCGGTGATGAAGATGGTTCATCACCCGAACATTGTGGAGCTCTACGAGGTGTTGGCGAGCAAGACGAAGATCTACTTCGCGATGGAGATTGTTCGTGGAGGCGAGCTCTTTGATAAGATTGCGAAAGGGAGATTGCGGGAGGAGTCGGCGAGGAGTTACTTCCAGCAGCTGATTTCGGCGATCGATTTCTGCCATAGCCGCGGTGTTTATCATCGCGATCTTAAACCGGAGAATCTTCTTTTGGATGAGGAAGGGAATTTGAAAGTTACTGATTTCGGGTTGAGTGCGTTCTCCGATCATCTGCGGCAGGACGGGCTGTTGCATACGACTTGCGGTACGCCGGCTTATGTTGCGCCGGAGGTGATTGGGAAGAAAGGGTACGACGGAGCGAAGGCGGATATTTGGTCTTGTGGGGTGATATTGTATGTTCTGCTTGCGGGGTTCTTGCCATTTCAGGATGACAATATGATGTCTATGTATAGGAAGATTTACAGAGGGGATTTCAAGTGTCCGCCATGGCTCTCTTCCGAGGCAAGGAAGCTGATTACAAAGATGCTTGATCCGAATCCGAACACGAGGATTACTATTGCGAAGATCATGAGCTCGGCTTGGTTTAAGAAGACAGCGCCAAAAGGTGTGAGGAGTAAGGAGGTGCAGGAGTTTGATGAGGGGAACGTTGCGAAAGGGAAGGAGTTGGAGTCGATGAACGCGTTCCATATCATTTCGTTGTCGGAAGGGTTTGATTTGTCGCCAATGTTTGAGGAGAAGAAGAGGACGGAGCGCGAGGAGCTGAGGTTTGCGACGATGAGGCCGGCAAGTAGTGTGATTTCGACGCTTGAGGAGGTTGCGAAGACGAGGAACTTCAGTGTGAAGAAGAGTGATTCTTGTGTGATGTTGCAGGGGCAGCAGAATGGGAGGAAAGGGAAGCTGAGGATCGATGCGGATATCTTTGCGGTTACGCCTTCGCTTTTTGTGGTGGAGGTGAAGAAATCGAGCGGTGATACGTTGGAGTATAATCAGTTCTGCAGCAAAGAGCTTAGACCGGCTCTGAAGGATATCGTCTGGACAACTTCTTCATCACCAGCTCGATGAAATTGGTGCTTGTTGTGTTTTACTAGTGCGAGTTCTTGAATTGTCTTTATTTGAATGATCATGAATTCCATTTTCAATTGATTCAATGTTCTCTGTTCTTATTTCTGAATGTGTAAGTATTGAATTCTGTGTTGTTCATTCTTGTTGTGTTTTTATAAAACATCCAACTATGATTTGTTCAAGCACTAATGTTTGTGAGTAGTAGTCCATCCAATCTTTTGTATTGATTAGATTACAGAACAGTTACATGTACAAATGATTTGATGAAGAAATTTTGAACCCAAAAATGATCTTGAACTAACTTCTTTGGACTCTAGTTTAACTTATCAACAACAAGTTCTTGTTGATAAAAAGCTATCTGATGAATCAATTTGATGGATGAGATTGCTGCTTTTGTCTCATATCTACTTTTCTTTCTCCACAGTAGAAAAGGTTGGCTTTTTAAACCCCACCATTCACTAACGTGACTAACCATTAACATTACATATTTTTTGGAAAATATGCTTGTAAGAAAGTGGATTGCTAGTGGGATGAAATATCAATCATCATAGTCACATAGATTTACTTTTACCCTCTATGATTATATTATTATAATTTGTTAATGATTGTATTTTTAATAGATGATGATATTATTATAGAGGTATTATTGATGTTGTGGTGGTTAAATCTGCTAATACTTGCCGCTGTTAGTTGAATTGGCGGAGATGCAATGAATGAGTATCGTTAGGAATTGACATGTTTTCTTGTTCTTGTGAATTTATCTATGATGAATTATTGCATTTGGACATAAATATTCTATGAACAGAAAGAAAGCGACTTTTCACGTTTCGTGCTTCTTGTGAGTTGTGATTTACTACTACGCATGTAATAATACATCTTCTCGTGATCATTCATGCTCTGAACATTACTACAAAGTGGGGTAAGTGTTACAAATTACAGCTGGTGCAAGTAGACTAATTACAGGTAACAACTTAGGCATATTCGCATAGACGAGAGCATTGATTCAAATATCTGAATATTGTATGTCGATATGTATTTTACAATTTATGAATTGAAATATAGATGGAATTTTACTCATTATGTAATAACGAATAGATAAATATCCACTTATAGGTCGTATCCGATGGATGCTGATTGTTGTCTAAGGAATTGCCACAACTAAGATAAGCAGATGGTGGAAAGTGAACAAGGTGTGCAATCCATTTGAATGGATTGATAGAGTATGATGAATGAATGTTGACCAAGAAGACCAAATTGATTCAATATTTGTGACCTTGTCTTTGAGTAATCAATAAAGGGGCCTTGTTCATTGTTCATGTAACCGAAGTGTTGTCTTCTTGTATATTGAATTTGATCTTGTTATAAATTGGCATATGCGACACTTTCCCAGCTGCTTCACTGGTCCTAGTCTTTGTATTTTTCAGAAATGTGGGTCGACATTTCTGACTTTTCCAAGACTCCCTACACTTTTTCTTGGGCAGTTTTTCGGCCCTTCAGTTCATGGCACTAGGCTTTCAAAATCAGGGTGCGATTCTTCCCGGCGCGAACTTCTCATACTTGAAGTTTCGACTTTCCGGCCAATAATTGAACCTATCTTACTCAACTCAACTCATTGACAAAACGAGTCAATATTACACAATTGAGCTTGAAAAACAATTAATGAGCGTATAACTTACCTTTTCTGAATCGAAAATGCTTGAAATGCATGACTTGAAGGGGGCATATTCAACTCTAATGAGCTTGTATTATTTACCCAACCTTCAAAGCATGTTGGACAATTTCACTTATTATTACAAGAGTCTATGAGACTGTTTGGGATAAAATATGAGTGACATTGTTCCAACTGTAATTGAACTTTTTATTTTTTTTACAACTAACTCCTGTAACTCTTATTATAAACTGAGCTTTTAGATTATTAACTATATCAAAATTCATTACTTCGTCATGTGATTTCTACTTTAATAATAATAATAAATAACTAATAATAATAAATAACCGAGTTGAACATAATGCTCAATTTCCGGCAGGTAAAAGAAATTATTGGCGTATGCAGATGGTAGTTGCACATGTTTTTAGTAAATGTTTGAAGTGTTTAATTTGATGATTGGCATCCTAAGCATATGGTAGGAAAAGGTCGAGAGACCCTACATATCAAGACTCAAGTTGTAGTGAACAAAGCATACCCGTAAGTAGTAGCTCATCGATCCAGTATTGTGTTGTGTGCCTGATATTTCTTCACTAGACAGTATCCTAAGCCACACAAATTCATTACCTTTTAACATTAATTTCACTTCCACGATATATTATATGTCGATAATTACTCCACAAACTTTACAAGTTTATTCACGTTGAATTCTTATTTTTTTTCATCCAGACATTACTCCATTCTTACAAATATCATCATTTGGTTTACTCCATATGTATATCACGCATTGCGCACCCTATAAATCTCTTACGGAATCATCATTTCTTTACTCGATTTGTATATTAAAGTGCATTTTATAATTCTATTATAGTGCAATAAAAATTAAGTGTATTTATACTCGATATGTATATCAACTTGCAGTATTAGTTTGTCGGATTAGATGTGAACAATGAATCTATCGAAATAGAATAGACGATTGATGTGATAATTAACGATTGATGATTTTCTTTAATTATATTTTAAGCTAAATAAAAAGCTATACCTCGTACACGGTCGGTGAGATGCAACACTCACTTACGTTTTAGACAAATGCTACGACCAAATTATCAACACATAAAAGAATTACAAAATGTGCTGAACCACTAATTCCGCATTTCAAAACAACTAAGAATTGACATAATCATTTTTAATGACTGTTGTTATTCAAACAAGAATTGTTGTCTGGGTGATTATTTTGTACAAGTGATGATATAGATATGATTAAATTAAATGGACGATGCAAAGTTATTTGTACTACGTGACACTAACAATTTTTAATGCAACTAGTTTTAATAATTAATTTAATTTGTATATGTTGGTTTCAAATCAAATGGAGGAACCTGCGTTGTCCGACCGTCCCAATCGGATACGAGATCTACATTTAAATTTAATTAATCATAAATCTCTTATTTCTTTATTGAGTATATGTTGAGAAGATAGCTGGTCGCTGAAATACTAATTGATAAATGAAAAAGTAGCTGATAGATGGTGTAATTTTTTTTCCACCAAGCTAATTTGAATAGTTTCTTAAACCAACAAATTTTTTAACTAGTTTATTTAAAACGTTATGCGTTCGTGAAACGAATTTTTTATAAAATGAACTCTTAAAATTGAAATGTTAACTGAAAAACAACATTAGTATAAGACTATAAGTTATTCACATCCGAATTTAAAGAATTACGGTTTGTTTAAACTTTAAAGGTCACTAACTACTGATTAAGTTAATAATGAGCCAATATGTGAATAGTATAACTCGTTACTTGTCCTTTCATATTTTGTTTTCCAAAATTATGGTGTTTAGTTTTGTCGTATCTTGCAAGAAATATGTGTGTTTATGTCTTTAAATATAAAGCCAAACAAAAACATCATTCATCCTTAAACCTCTGAGTCCTCTAATTATTCATTATTTTCACATAAAAAAACTACCAAATTGATTTACATTCTTTTACGGTATATACTTATAGGGAGAGCTACAATTCAGACCAACTTGGAACAAATTTTATGAGTGAATAATTTTTTAAACTAACTCAAATCTTTCGGCACTTTAACTTCCTTCTGCTCCATTTAAGGGGAGAGTGTTTCAATTCGAGTTGGTCCCACGAACCAATTTGGAACAAAATTAGAATGGGGAAATGGATCAGATTCATTCGAATACTTTTTCCGCTATTTTTCTATGTTTTTTAACAACTCGTCAAGCTTTCAAGCCGAACTTCTCAATATTTGAGTTTTACTCGAATATATAATCGAGCTTTGATTGAAGACCGAACTCGAGCTCGATCTTGAGTAAGTTGAGTTGAGCTCGAGTAGCTTGAGAAAAGCTCAACTCATTCACAACCTTAACTTTTTACTTCTGAACCTGTTTTTTATGATTACAGAGTAAACTAGACCAATATGTTAGTCAAGCCCAAAATATAACCTAAACTTTTATGGGAGCCTTACGAGTAAGTATCCTTCTGATGTAGAGTTTTAGGTGTAAAAATTATTTCATTTACACCGTATGATATGATAATTATACTCTATAATATAGTTTCACGTCGTTTTTTTTAAACATATTTTTTATTGGATCATATTTTGAAATTTACTCCCTAATTCTGGCCATGAGGTGAAGTGGTGAACCCAATATTTCTTCTAATGGATACGTTATGACTCAAAACCCATTACAAACCTACATCAGTACATCCTACTTCTTAAACGGGCCAGAAAAAACGAATTCGAGTCCGATCCAATTCTCAGCCTCCTTCCCAAATCTCTCCTTAACGCTGCCACCTCTTCACTGGCGGCTCCGCCACCGATCCTCCGTCGTTCAGCCGCTGGTCCGCCTTCTCCACCGCCTTAAAACCCTTGTCTCAAATCTCAATTTGCATCAGGTTTGTACTTGATTTCTTTTTTTATCTTTTCCATTTCGTTTTTCTGTGCTCAAAATTGTGTTTTTAAGCTGCCACGCTCCGTGTACTCGTAATACAGTTCTTACTTCTTTTTAATTTATGGCTTTGTACTAAAATGGGTAATTCTTGGGGTATGAATATTGAATTTGTGGAAGAGAGTGTGCTTGATTGATTTCCAATTGATTTCGTTCTTTTCTGTATTGTTGTTGTATTGTTCTACTCTGTAAATTGATATTGGAAGTATCTTCTCCAATTCTAATTGGGGGTTAATTGATAGTGAGATTCTATATTTCTAATTTTCTATTAAACGAATTCTCACTTTACGAATGCTGATTCTGGATTTTTTATTTGATATTGAATTACGAGTTTGTTCTGTTTTACTGTCGTATGATGGCATTGTAGGTTGACAAATCTATGTAGCTTCATTAACCATAGAATTCGACGAACGATGATCACCACACACATACTATGAGACTACTGTATAGTTGTGGCTATGATCAGAAGTACACATTCTGTGCTTTTAGTTTTTTAAATTAGTGTTGTACAGAGTTTAGTTATCACATCATGCATTTTGGTTGAGCAAAAGCAATCTAATGTTCACCTTACAGTGTGTGAAGCTCTTAGGTAGGGAATGATCATCTCGTATCTTTATTATCACATCATGTAGTGTGGGATTAGACTGCGATAGATACTTGTTCGGAGAATGATATGAATGTCATTGATCGTGGTAAACTGGTAATATGAGATGTCCAGCTAGCTGCAGCTCACTTGACTATAAGTCTAAAATGAGTTGATTAATGTATTGATACATTAGAGTGACATGAATGCATGATACTAGTACTAGTGACTAGTAAGTTAAATTCTTATCTAGTGGAAATGCTTATTATCAATGCATGATACAGTTAGGATAACTTGATCGTTTATCTCAGTGTGGTAAAACTAGTCACAGGATCTCACCGAAAAAAAAAAAAAAAAAAGTCACTGAATTATGTTTCATTCAGATATGAAGAGCAGAAAGTACAGTTTGCTTATGTCCCATGGGAGCTGTAAAAAGCTCCGTTGGACCTGTAAAAAGCTAACTTGATCGTTTATCTCAGATTGGAGCTTTTTACAGCTCCGGTGGTAGAGCTGTAATGAGCACCGATTCGGTAGCTGATGCTACAGCCCTGACTTGGAATAGATCTGTTTTAGATCTGACACAGCTCCTCCTCAACTTCATTTGCCCATCTCCGTCTTTGTTCTGGTCTTGATTATTGTTCGTTTATGTTTTGATTCGATTCTAAAGTTGGGGGACTTCATTTATGGAGCATGCTGGAAGATGGTCAATAATGGGTGGCTGGAACTCAACACAAACAGACATAAACCCAAACTAATATAGCAATATACAGTAGCTTATAAAACCCAAACAATTTATATACGTGAAACTCCAAAGAAAAATCAGATTGACAGTGAAATATATTATTATATATGCCACTAGAAATCAAGTTTTACAATTTGAGACCGGCAATCTTCATGACACTTTTCATTTTAGCATATAATTTTGCTATAAAGACATGCTTGACATTGAAAGTTTCTCCACCCTCACTAGTATCCTCTTTTCCTTTTTTTTGTATTGGGCTCATCATCATCATCTCCTCCATCTTGATGTAGCGTGGGCTTTAGACTAGGCTTCATGTCCATATGGTCTACGCACCACAGTAGGCTCGGCACATCCTCCATGTCCATGTGGTCTGCGCTCCACAGTAGGCTCGTCATATCCTCCATGTCCATGTGGTACGCACCATTGTAGGCTCATCATATCCTCCATATCCATGTGGCTTGCGCTCCAGAGTAGACTTGCCATATCCTCCATGTCCATATGGCACCACTGTAGGCTCGCCATATCCACCATGTTAAAGCTTTAAATTTAAGATATGTATGGACTTATTTTTAATGTAAGATGAGTTTGTCATAAGTTTGGGGTGGACAGTGATTACAAGCACTATTAGATATATCAGATGGGCACTTGCTTTGTGTTCTTTATTTCCTTTTACTTTGGCCTTCTGTTTCAACTATATTATACTTGTGTTGCTTAGCAAATTAAATCGGTGGATTCTTTTCACTTGTTTATAAAGCTTGACTGCTTTAGAATTTATTACTACTTAATTAATTATTGTACGTATTGTGTACTCCGCGTATTTATGGGCAATCACAGATTATTTATTGATGCTTTCATCTTGAGATAGTTTGCATAATTTTTGGTGTTCTAGTACTATTAAATGTTTATTGTGAATTTGTTTCATGGTTTTTAGAAATTTATTGCTCATGTTAATGCCTACTTTTGATTTGGTTATTACCTTTCTTTTTCAGCAATGTCGGTTGAAAGGGGAGGAGCCTCTCGACATTCATCTCTTTCAAATACTAACCCTGATGTTGATGTGGAGCTTGATGACGAAGTGCATCCACCTACTAAAAAGTCGAGGACATCGACTTCAAATGTATGGAACCCTAAAATCCCAAATCAGATATTCTCGTCATACTCTGCCGCACCACTGCCGCACCAAATGACACGGAAGCCAGCAAGACGCTGCCGTCAACGGTCATCTACACACAAACCACTCACCTTCTCTCCATTCGCTCGCTCAATTGCCGCTTCTGCTTCAATCTCCAGTAAGCGAGCTAGACGTGAGGTTCCAGAAATGAAATCAGAGATCAATTTTTCCTCTTCATCTTCAGCTAAATCTCCTAAAGGTAAACAAATTGAACATTCTCACTCTTCCGATAGCGAGGAAGATGATGATTTCGACGGTGTTGTTCAAGCGGATTTCGTATTCTTCGATCCGAAACCTAGCGATTTCCATGGGGTGAAGATGCTACTTAAGTCATACCTAGATGATAGGGTTTGGGATATTACTGGCTTTGTCGATTTGATACTTGGACAGCCCACCGTTGGTAGTGTGGTTAAGATTGAAGGTGATGAAGACGATGGAGTGTATTCTGTTGTTAGTGCTCTTAATTTAGGGAGATATAGTCGAAATGAGTGTGTGATTGAATTGAAGGATTATCTTCTGAAAGTGTGTGAGGGTAAGGATGTGATGGAGAAGCTGAAGGTGCTGTTAGGAGAGAAAGTTAGGGATGTTGGTCTTGTTGTTTCGCAGCGTGTTGTGAATCTTCCGCCGCAGCTTTTGCCTCCGTTGTACGATGCGTTGTTTGATGAGATTGAGTGGGCGGTGGAGGATGAGCCGACGGAAGAGTTGCGGGTTTCTTTCCGGTTCAAGTGGTATTTAGTTATTAGCAAAGTGTATGAGCATAAGAATGTGAGATTGGGGAAGGGGATGAGTAAAAGTGGAGAGGAAGAGGCTGTGGTGTATGTGAAACCGGAAGATGAGATTCTCATGGAGCTTAGCTCGTGGTCGTTTAGTTTCCCGTTGCGTGGGCAGGAGGTTACTGCTAATGAACTGAAACATTATCGGCCTATGGGTTTGGTCATGGCTATTGAAGCAAGCAAAGTGAAAAGGTTTAGACAGCAGTTACATTCCTTGATAGATGTATAATGATGGTATGGAGGTGGACATGGTTGGCGGATAGGATTCGAGCTTGCTGCCTCGGCTGCTGAACTGCTTGCAATTTGCTTCGTTGAAACGAGGGATTTGCTGAGACCTGGCTTAGCTATGCAGTCAAAATGGTACCTGATGTATCTTGTTTTCATGGTTACCCTGAAATGAACATGCGGCTGGAATATTTATTTGTGTTGCTTTAATGATGCACTTTTGTGTCATTTTATGTATGGCATTTTTGGTAGAATGATAGTATTAGAATTTATCTGAATGATGTTTATGGGATTTAAATGCAGTTTTGAATGAGATTGTGTAGCATGAACTACTACATTCTACATTTCGCAATTGTTTTCGACTATTTTATATACTTGTAGTGACTTAATTTAGCGTTTTGATATATAAAGGAAATTGAACATTGTTTTCTATCCGTACTACATTGTTTTGTGTCAATTGTGAGATTCAAGGTTCTACATATGCAGGAAAAAAATCAGTCATGCAAGTGTAGAAAATAAGTGTTTTTACTGATACAAGAGAACCTTTAGAACATATAAAGCTAAGTATCAGGTTCACAGTAACTAGTCCAGGAACATCAAAATCTAATAAACTCACAGGTTAATATCTCAGAGTCCAAAGGTAGACTGAAAATTGTAGAAATATACTTTTCTCACTAAAAGAATCAGGATTAAAACCTTGCCGTCTGATGACATTAATTTATATCGTCACGAGGAAGAATCAAATTAAGAGGGGTACTCGAGGAAGCTTGTATATCGAGCTTAAAATTATTCCCAGAAAACCAACCTTGGCTAGCAGGCAACACTTGACAACAAGCACTCCCAATCCCTTTGATGGTGACCGTCTTCAAGCACTTGTTACTCTTCAAGTCGAACCACATAAACACCTCTCCATATCTAATTACAACTTGATCTTTGCTCTTCACATAAGCTACAAGATTCAGAATTCCGTACTCACTGATATTCCTCTTTCCCAGCGTAAACAACTTACTCCAGTTTTTGCAATCCTTCAAAATCCATATATCCCATTTAAAGACTTTGAGCGAATTAGAGCAAAGGAAAAATAAGCGTCCTTCCAACACATGCATACAATGATCACCATAACGGCGAGTATGACAGCAGCTTGGCTGTGGAAGCTGATTGTAGGTCTCAGTTCTAAGATCAAGTCTAATCACTACTTGCCGCTGGCCTTTTTCAGCAAGCCAATGTAACGCATCATTAGCAAAAACAGCACAGTAGGTTTCAATACGAACGTTAGGGATACCCTCAATCTCACGCCACACTCGGGCTTTCAAAGAGTAGATAAAAGTCTCACCGTTTCTGTCAAGTCTAACCACCTTGTAGTCGTTAGTTTGGACGTCGTAACCAATCCCAAACGTCTCCTTAAAAAGATTTCCGAGATCAGGCGATAATTGTAGCGATTTCCCTGAAAAAGGATTCCACAGAATAGGTTCAAAAGATCTACTTCTATAGACCAGAAGTAAGCGAATGCAAGAAGGTCCACCTGTGAGTATCGCCTGTATCGGGTCGCAGTTGATAATGTTAATGTTCTTAGCACGAATTTTGTAGTTGGTGGTGGTTTTCGACAAGGAGCAGAGAGGAATGGCGCAAGGTTGATCGCTATATAGAGTATCTTGACCATGTCCATAAATAAAAAGCATATCGATAGAAAAAGATGGATCATCGTTCATAATGGAGTGCCATTCCTTGCAGACGATCATGAACCGATCCTGAGATTTTCCCGGCAAACGGCTAAGTATGTTGCGGACTATATCAACTGGAATACGGTATTCCATCTTCTTCTTCTTCTTCTCAG